>BRYB01001984.1:4877-15166 GCA_030267505.1 Tetraparma gracilis | reverse complement strand
CCACCCCTCTTCTAACTCCCCCCTGCAGCCTCGCGGAGCTCATCGCTTCTATTCGCTACGGCCGCGTCTGCCTCGACGAGATGCAGGAGATCCGCTCCTCCACCACCGACATCGCTAAGCGGTGCGACAACCTGCGCTGCGACAAGCGCTGGATGATCAGCGGGACGCCCCTCTTCGACGGCCTCGACGACCTCAAGGGCGAGCTGCAGGTGAGTCCGCGGTTGGGGGGATGGAATGGAAGATGAGCGGGGGTTCGATGATGACATATAAAACGACAGCACGATCTACTATAATGCGAGTGGCAGGATCGGCAACCTCCGCTATGCGTAAACCCCAGAACCCTAAAAGGGTGCGCAATGATGAAGCATGAGAACCCCCCCCACCCCCCCTCCTTTCCGATCCACTCCACCCTCTTCCTTCGCTCACTCGCTTTGCTCGCGCTCGCGCGCGCCTCGCTCCCCCGCAGTTCCTCCGCGTGGAACCCTTCTGCGCCAACCTGGAGGACGGCTTCTGGAAGTTCCTGATCAAGGTACGTTCGACCCTCACTCACAACCCGGCCCAACACCGCCGCCTAACTTTCCTTTGTGCTCGCTTCGCTCGCTCGCAGTCTCACTTCGAGATCAAGTCTCCCCAGGGCATCACGACGATGAAGCACCTCGCCAACATCGTCCTGCGGCGCTCCAAGGACATGAGCATGGCGGGAAGCAACCACGAGGTGCCCATCATGGGCCTGCCGCCGAAGCACGTCAAGTTCGTGCCGGTCAAGTCGTCTACGGCCGAGCGCGCGTTCTACTCCTATCTGGAGTGGCTTTTCCACGACACCGTGAAGGGCATCGTGCAGTCGTCCACCGGGCACGACGCGGTGGCGAACGCCGCCGCCAAGGCGTCCCAGGGCAAGGTCCGCACGTGCCTGCGCCTCCTGCAGGAGGTTCGTGTCGCGCGAGCGAAGCGAGCGCAAAAATAGCTGGCGGAGAGCGGAGAGCCAGCGGTAGCGCGCACCAACGACCTCCTTCTTTTTGCCCGCATCGCTCGCCCGCGCGGCAGAGCCATCGGCAGCGCGCACGAACGACCGCCTTCTGTGTGCTCGTTTCGCTCGCCCACGACCTCCTTCTTTGTGCTCGCATCGCTCGCCCCCTTCTTTATGTGCCCCGCCGCTCACTCCCTATCCCCAGTTCGCCCGCTCGCCCATCCTGCTGACCGGCGGCTTCGGCGTGAAGAACGACAACATGAAGGCGGTGAACGAGATCGCGCGCGAGTGGCTGCGCAAGAACGCCCCGGCCCCCCTCCTCTCCGCCTCGGCCCCCCAGCGCGGCAACGACGGCAGGCAGGTCATGACCGTTGAGGAGGCGCTCTGCTTCATCGCGCACGCCGAGTACGTTCGAGCCGAGGTCCTTCTGCGGCGGAAGCGGGTTGCTTTGCTCGGGGGTTGTCGGGGGGAGACCCCCCGAACCCCCCCTACGGCCGGCGAGGTTGCACACGCGCTCGGTTGCACGCGCGCTCGGCCCAACTAACTGTTCCTTTGCGCTCGCTTCGCTCGCACCGTTCCTTCGCGCTTGCTTCGCTCGTAGGTACGACAAGGGGAGCAGCGCCCTGCCGAGTTCAAGCGTTGGCGCGAGCACGAGCCGCGCCCGCGCCGCCATCAAGCCGGAGCAGCAGCTAAGGGAGGCCAGGTTGAGCATCGTGGACCACGAGGCGCTGATCCGGAAGCACAAGAAGTCGCGCGCGAGGGCCCGCTGGTGGCACCTGATGGAGGACGTGACCACGGGCCAGCTGCCGCAGGAGTGCTACGTGAACACGTCCCCGGCGATCAGGCGCATCTGGGAGACGCGCAGCCTCGCGGGAGCCGAGGAGGCGGCTCTCTCGGACCTGACCACGAGGGGAGCGAAGTGCGGCGACCCGGCGTGGCTCAACCCCTCCAGGCCCGCGCCCAAGAGCAAGGCCAAGGACGCGAAGGACGCGAAGGACGCGAAGGACGCGAAGGACAGCGGCTGGGAGCTCGTGCCCCAGCGCTTCCCCATGGACTCGGACAAGGCCCTGCGGAAGCGCTTCGCGGAGGCGGAGGCGGCGGCCGACGAGCGCTGGACCGCCTTCGTGGACCGCATCCAGGAGTGCGTGAAGTCCCCGCCCCCGCCCTTCTCTCCTCGACCGCTAACTTTTTCTCTTCAGGTACGGCGTCCGCCCCGTGGACGTGTTCTCGCCGCCCTCGAGCGAGTACAGCGGCGTCTTCCAGAACCTCGCGAAGGACGCCGACAAGCCGGCGTCCTGGGCGTGGGAGTTCCCGATGGACTGGGACGGCGAGTTTCGTAAGAAGGACGACCCGAAGCTGGGCGACGGCGTGCACGTGGACGACGTGGAGAAGAGGATCGCCGAGGAGCTGTCTATGGACGACGGAGATGATGATGACGACGATGAAAGTGATGAGGAGGAGTGGGGTGGAAAGAGGAGGAGCAGGAGGTCCGCCCCGAGCGGCCCCAGCCAGGCGGCAAAGGACGAGGCGAAGGACCTCGCCAAGGAGATGAAGGAGGTGTGGGGGCAGGTCGGGCTGGCGAAGGCGCAGACGGCGTGGCTCGGCAAGAAGCTCGCCGTGCGCGCCGCCCGCGACGGGCTGCGCGAGGAGCACGGCCTCGAGAACCTGCGCCTCGACGAGCTCGGCCTCGACTGCGAGATCGACCTCCATCTGGGCCTGCTGAGGGGCTGGAGGGGCTCCGACAAGATCGCATCCTTCTTCAAGCTCAAGTGCGTGCGCGCGGGCGAAGCGAGCGAGCGGGCGGGCGAGCGGGCGGAGCGAGCGGGCGGGCGGGCGGAGCGAGTACCACGCTTGCGCAAAGGAGAGCTGCGTCGCTCGTTCCGCGCTAACTCACGCTTGCTCGCGCAGGTACCCGAACTGGCTGTGGCTGCGCTCCGCGTCCCTGCAGATCGTGCGCCTCCCCGACTCCGTGACCGAGACAGAGCTGCTCCGCACGATCATGGACGCGTCCGTGAAGGAGCCGTTGGCCAAGGCGAACCTGGAGTTGAGGCGCAAGCTCGTCGACGAGGAGACCAAGGCCGCTGCCAAGGTAACCCAGAAGTTCGAGGAGATCAAGGCCAACTTGGCGGTGAAGTACGAGGGGGAGGCGCTGGACCCGGAGCAGGAGTTCGACGCCCCCGACAACATCAAGGGCTGGCAGAAGGAGGACAGGAAGCTCTTCAAGGACGCCAAGACGAAGGCGAACAAGGCGAACGAGAAGCTCACCGCTCGCCACAAGTCCATCGAGGAGGCCCAGAACGAGCTCAGCGCGGCCGTGGCTTTCGACAGGGACGTCGTCATGCCCCCCCGCATCAAGCTCCTGCCGCACAACGAGGCCGGCTACAAGATTGGGCACGTCATGTTCGAGGACGTGTGCCAGATGGCCAAGGTCATCCGGGACCTCACACGCACCGTGACCCACCCGCTCGAGAACAACAGGAAGGTCTGCACGGGCGTGAGGCTGCAGACGGCCGCCGTCCTGCCCGAGGTGGCCGCGAAGGCCAAGCAGGCGCTGGACCACTTCACCGTCCAGAAGGCCCTCTTCGACTCGCAGGACGCGCACGAGGACGAGCTCAAGGACGCCGAGTTCGCGGTTAAGCTCACCGGGGACGGCGTCCGGCTCAAGCACACGACAGACGGCGTCAACGTGGTCGCGCCCAATTACCTCGACGCGGGCAACGTGTGCGTGCAAGCGAAGCGAGCGCGAAGGAGATCTGGGCCGCCCGAGAACATCCTGCTGCTGGCGACGTCGCTCATGTGTTCGGCCGCAGTTGTGCTCGGCCGCGCGCCCCCAACTAACCTCCTTTGTGCTCGTTCGCTCGCAGGTACTTGGTCAACTGCTGCTCAGGCGAGCGCAGGGAGGCCGACAAGACCCTGATGCGCGACTCCGGGATGTACTCGTTCCGCTCCGCTCCCGCCAAGAGCGAGCAGCTCTACGCGCTAGCCGACCAGCACGTGCACGCCGCCAACACGCAGATCATGGCCTCGTCGGTGACCATCGCCGACCAGGCTACGCGCGCCACTCAGATGGAAGCCGCCATCAAGAAACAGGGCGGTGGGAAGATCGCCGATAAGTCCACCTTCCAGACGCTGTCGGGGCTGGCGGGTGCTGAGGGAGGGAGCGGCGCGGAGTGCAGCATCTGCATGAGCGAGCTCGGCTCTACGTTCCCCGACCAGGTCGACGAGGCCAAGTACGGACCCAACATCGGCATGCTCAAGTGCGGCCACTTCATGTGCAAGTGCTGCATGAACCAGCTCTTCAGTTCGGGCGCGCCCGGGGAGCAGAAGTAAGAGGCGGGCGGGCGCGGGCGAGCGAGAGCTGGCGCGAGCGAAGGCGGGAGCGAGCAAAGGCGGGAGCGAGATAGGCGAGCGTAAAAGAAGCGAAAAACCCCAAGCTAACCTCCCCCTCCCCAGGTGCCCCGAGTGCCGCGTGCAGGTCAACCCCAAGGCCGACGTGATCCTCATCGACGTGCTCGACTCGACGAAGCTGGCCGAGAGGAAGCGCCTGCGCGAGGTGGCCCAGGCCGATGCGGCGAGGGCCGTCGCTGACCTCTGGAAGGACTTCGACGGCCTCGACGACCAGCGCTTCTCCTGGACGCCCGCCGCCCCGATGGACCTGTTCAAGAGCGCGAGCAACCCGCGCGGCGCGTCGCAGTCGCGCATCGAGAAGTTCCCCGCGATCGACCCGCTCGCCATCTCCTTCCTGCGCGGCGCCGTGTCCAACAACGACCTGCCGGCCGCGGGGGTCGGGGCGCAGTCCAAGACGGCGGTGTGGAACGTGCCCGGCGAGAGCGACTTCACCGTCCCGGGCAGCAAGGCCGTGCAGCTGCTCGCGGACCTCGAGAAGCTGCCCAAGGGCGAGCGCTCCGTCGTTTTCTCGTGCAGCGAGGATTACTGCAACCATCTCGGCTTCGTGCTCAAGAAGCAGGGCATCGGCTGTATGGTGCTCGTTAAGACGGCTGGGGGGAAGAACACGAGCAGCGCCTCGCAGTCGGCGGCGGCCATCACCGAGTGGAAGTGAGTGCCGAGTGGAGCGAGCGGGGGGGGGGGAAGAGGGAGGGGGTTCGATGATGACATATAAAAAGCCTTGACCACCTACTATAATGCGAGTGGCAGGATCGGCAACCTCCGCTATGCGTAAACCCCAGAATCATAAAAGGGTGCGCAATGATGAAGCATGAGAACCCCCCCCCCCCCCCCACCTTTACTCGCTTCGCTCGTGCCCCCCCCCCGCCTCACCCCCCCCGCCCCCAAAAACAGGTCCAGCTGGCCCGACGGCTCGGTGCCGCACCCGGTGCTCATCGTGCAGGCCGGCGCGGCTGCGTCCGGGCTTACCCTCGTGGAGGCGTGCAACATGTTCGTACGTTCCACCCCAACCTAACCTGACCCGAACCTCGCCAACCTTCAGCGCTCACTCTCTCTATTCGCGTCGCTAAAGCTCATGGAACCATTCGCCCGCCAGGAGGAGGAGCTGCAGGCGCACGCGCGCGTCCACCGCTTCGGGCAGAAGCGGCCGGTGTCCGTCACGACGTACTTCATGCCGCGCTCGTGCGAGTCGAGGACGCTCGGGCTCAGGGCCGACGTGCTCCACCTTGAGGCTGAGCGCAAGAGGCAGGCGCTGAGGCGCGCGGAGGAGGCCGAGATGGAGGACCTCATCGACAGCGACGACGAGGGCGGGGGCGCGGGGCGCGGGGGCGACGACGACGACGACGACGTCATCGTCTTGGACGGCGACGCGGAGGAGGAGGAGGTGAGCCAGTTCGAGAAGGCGAAGGCGGAGAGCAAATTAGCTCTTTACTTGGCAGGCGTGATCAACTCGTTCTGAGGGGGGGGGGGGGGGGGGTAGAGCAGGGCAGGCATTTGTAATGGGTAGTGTGTCGTGTAGTTTGTAGTCATGCTTTCGCGCTGATAGCCAATTTCGGTGTGATCTACTGTTTCCTATGCTGCGTCCTGGCCTACCCTAGAGCGATTCCGTGGAGCAGACCCATGATTTCGTTGACGGGGCACTTCTCCTCCTCTTCTTCCATGTTGTCATCACCCTCCGACCTCGCTTCGTTCTTCTTCTCTTCGCTGTCGTTAGTTGCGGAGGGCGAAGACGAGGCAAGCGCAGCCGCGGCCTTCTCCGCGAAGCACCTCTCCACAACCGCCTGCAGCTCGGCCACCTTCTCCGGCGTCCCGGCTATGTCGGCCAGAGCCTCCCCAAGCGCGATCGTGAGCGGCGGCAGGGAGCTTGGCGCCTCGCTGGTGGAAATGTACAGCTGCAAATGGTCGATAGAGGACATGGCGAACTCAGAGACCTGTGCGGCGAAAGAAGAGGGGGGGACTTCTCCCTTCTCCTTGAAGTTTTTGTGCATTTCAGCAAGCTTTGCGGTGGCGTCGGGGACGGCGAGACCGAACCTGTCGAGAAAGTTGTGGATGAGGAGAACCCTCTCGTCGTCGAGGGGGGGGGCGGGGGCAGAGATGGGAACGTGCAGAGGAGGAGAGGGAGAAGTCGGGGGGGAGGAGGAGGAGGATGACGACGAAGAGGAGGACGCACGCTGCACGAATTCACTGGGAGGGGACTCGTCGTCGTGCGACTTGCGCTGCTTCTTGCTCTGCTTCTTTATGGCCTTGAAAAGGTCCTTGACCTTCATGTTCGCGAACTTGGAGTAGTTCCGCTTCACAGCAGCGCCGAGGCTGGAGGGGGGGGAGGGAGGGGGGTCAGGGGGGGTGAGGGGGGGTGACGGGGGGGAGGGGGGGGAAGCAGGGCACGCGAGCGAAATGAGCACGCGAGCGTAGAGAAGGGAGCGCACGCGAGTGAGCAGCCCGAGTTAACTCCCGCGGTGGCTTCGCAGAGATGGTGCCGTGGGCAGCCGGAGCGCAGAGAAGGTACCGCGGGCAGCTGGAGCTCGTTTTCGCTCTTCTTTCCGCTGCTCGCGCGCTCGCTTTTCTCGCTCGCTCGCGCGCTCGCTTTTCTCGCTCGCTCGCGCACTCGCTTCGCTCGTGCTCGCTCGCTCGCTCGCGCGCTCGCTTCGCCCGCCGCGTGCTCGCCCGCTCTCCCGCTCCGCCCCTTCGCTCGCAGATCACTCTCACCTGTTGTCCGGCATGCTCGAGAAGAACGCGCTCATGGCGCGGGCCGTCTCACTGCTCATGGATCCGGAGGAGGAAGTAACGGACTCGGTCTCAGAGTTGGAGGAGTTGGGGGGAGAGGAAAAGGAGGGAGGAGGCGGGGCCTTGGGCGGCATGGTCGGTGCGAGCTGAGGATTGGAGGATGCGATGGTGGACGAAGATGTTGCCGTTGCGTTGGTGAACGAGGGGTACATGTCAAGGGCGTAATCGGGGGTGGGGGCGAGGTGACCGGCGGGGAGAGGTTGGGCAGTCTCTGCCTCCGCCTCCGCCTCCTCCTCCGCCTCGGCCTCCGCCTCAGCAGCAGCAGCAGCGGTAGCCCTGGATGCCTTCCTCGGCGCGGGGGACTTGGAGTTGGACTTGGCCCGGGCGCCCTTGGAACCCTTCTTGGAGGTCTTGCCCCTGAGCCTCGCGATGGTGATGGGCTCGGTAGAGAAATTGGCCACCGGCTCGCTACCGTCGAGAACCTCGAAGTTCAAGATGAAGTCGCCCACCGACGGCTTGTTGGAGTTCTGGAACACGGAAAGGTGTGTGAACTGCAAGTAGCTCGACCAGGACCAGCTGTCCTGGGTGTCCTTCTTCAGGAGCAGGGGCTCATCCGGCTCAGCTGCAGGAGACCAGGCGAAACCCTTCTTAGCCTGGATCTCGCAGCTCGCCCTTACGCCGTCGCCCCGCACCCGCAGCCCCTCAGCGTCGGCCGTGCACGACACGCTGATGGCCAGAGAGAGGGAGGGGGAGTCGCTCACGTAGTTGGAGAGGACCACGATGACCTTCTTGGGGATCTGGGTACCCGACTGCAGGGGGAAGGCAGAGCCGCGCGCAAACCGAAGCTCAGGGCCGCTAGGGGTGTCCATATGGGCGGCATCGGGGTCATGAGGGGGCTTGGGAGCGAGGGGGTGGGTCTCTTGGGTCTCGTGGGGGGGGAGGGGCACAGGGATAGGCTCGTTGCTCATCGAGGGGGAGTACGTCTCCGGATTCATTGGAGAACTCGTGAGCATGTCCAGCTGGTCAATGTCGTCCAGCGAGAGCTCTTGCTCGCCCTCGAAAGTCGCCATCGTTGCGCTGGGGCCGATGCCAACCGCGCCAAACTCCAAGCCTTGAGAACGAGAACGGAGGCCGGATTTGGGCGGAAGGAAGAACGCTCGGCAATTAAGAAGGTCGAGAACTAACGGCGTCTAAGGTGGCTTGTTGGAACGCGCTGCTAGAACGGCTAGTAGAGAGGTGTTCGAGGGGGGTGGGTGAGGCTTGGGTTTAATGGGGGCGTGGGGTTGTTGGAAGTTAGGAGTGAGAATTGGGTCTAGTTGAGGTTTTGCGTAGATACTGCCGACGCGTGCCGTTCGCTTTTGGCTAGCCAGTTTTGAGAATGCTTCGTGTAGCGCCCGGCGGGGTACGGAGCGCGCGTGGCAGCCGTCCAACTCTCCCCTTGCCGTCCTTGGCTGCGGCCGTTCGCGAGGGATCATCGAGGTGTGCCATGACACCCCCACCCATTACCATAAGACGATGAGCATGAAGTATGGAATAAACCAAAAGACGACGTCCTTCCGATCCGCTGGACGCACGTCCGCGCCCGACATTGAGTCCGCGCCCCTAGCAGCCGAGGCAACTCCGCCACCTGTCAAGGACAACAGGACCCTGCCCATGGTGGTCCTAGCGGGGGCTCTGTGCTTCACTGCCGGCACTGTCGCTACCGCGGCATCCCTCAAATCCACTCCCCCGCCAGCCCCGGCTTCGCAGGCAGCCACCACATCGTCCCTTGCCACGTCCCCCTCCTACTCGTCTCCCCTCTTCTCGCCCGACGCCACCTCAAGAGCTTCCAACACTGGATACTGCTGGGAATGCTCCGCGAACGGGGAGAGGTCCGGCGGCTGGTGGTGGGGCTGGGGTGACTGTGTGTGCCAGGCCGGCTGGGCGGGCGATTGCTGCGACGAGCGGGACGTCAACATTGACGACAGGTGGCTCGAGTTTCTGGAGAGTCCTCCGGACGCTGCCGTTGACAAGGCCGCCGAGCTCACCGCCAAGGCAGCTGCGCTCGCCGCCGGCGTCGGGGCGGCGGCGGTGGATTTGAGCGACGTGGACGTCGTGGTGTCCGGGGGCGGGAACTTCGACGGTACGTGAGCGAGCGCAACGCAGGCGAAGCGAGGCATACCGTTCTGCGACGGAAGCAGAATCGCTCGGCGAGGGCGACGAAGGAGTGTCCTTCTGCGACGGAAGCAGAGTCGCCGCGCGCCCCGAACCCCCCACGCGCCCTAACACTTGTTCCGCGCTCGCGCCCTAACACCTCTTTCGCGCTCGCGCCCTAACACTTCTTTCGCGCGGCAGGCTACTACCTCGGCAACTCAATGATCATGGACGCGCTCGGGATCGACGCCCAGAGGAGCGCGGGCGTGAGCGCCGGCGGCATGATGCCCTTCGAGATCGAGCTCAAGGGGCTGCAGGCCACGCTCCTCACGCACTTGTCGTACGGGATTTTGACTCAGGAGTACAAGGACCAGTACGTTTAAGGGGTGGGGGTACGGGGGGGGGAGAAGAAATGCGGTGGACGACTGACTCAGGATCTTTCGCAGGTACTACAGCAACGCGGTCTCGGCAATGTACCAGCAGGACCACCACTGGCGCCTCATGGCGGCGTGGCAGACTGACAAGTACAAGAACGAGCTCGGGCCGAGGCTTGACGGGAAGGTGTTCCTGGGCACCACGTGCTTGAAGCCCTGGCCCACCCAGGTGACCATCTCCGAGTTCACTGCCGCGGGCGACCAGGCGACGTCCGCTTTCATGTCAACGGGAACAATCCTCGAGATCTACGACGGGTAAGACAAGGGGACGCATCTAATTTGGAATTGCGCCCTGCTAACCCCCAACCCTTCTTCCGCGCGCAGCTACGTGTGCTCCGATGGCGGCGCCACCGCCGGGCCCAACATGACGCCGCTTTTCCAGGACGGCGAGAGGGACCAGCTCGTGGTGGACATCATGAGAACGGGCTACCCCGGCGACGTCGTCTACAACGTCGACTTTACCCAGTACGCCAGCCTCATCGAGCTGGGCATGTCCGAGATGACCAAGTTCCTCAAGGGCGAGGCGGGCGAAACCGACGCCCTCTCCATTTGCCCGGCTGGAAGCGACACCAGCACCAACGTCTGCAAGTAGGGGAGAGGGGGGGCAGGGGGGGGAGGGGGGGGGG
>BRYB01001942.1:3630-14074 GCA_030267505.1 Tetraparma gracilis | reverse complement strand
CGCCCCCCCCCCCTCCCCCGCCTCGGTCAGGCCAGCAGCTGCAGCTTGCGCTCCCTGCGGCCCCTCCCCCTCCCCCGCCTCGGTCAGGCCAGCAATTTCCGCGAGTGCCGCCCCAAATTCCGTCTCAACGTCGGTAAGCTCGATTGAGCCGGAGCCATCCTCTCCCTCGTCCTCCGAAACCTCGCGCTTGACCTTGCAGCAAGCGGGGTTGCGCAGGTTGGGCTTGTGGCCAACCCACTTAGACCGGTTCTTCGTCTCGATGTTATTCTTGAAAATGGGGTCCATCTCGAGGCGGATCAGCGCGTCCAGGACGACGTCCTTGTAGCCGTGGTCGTAGAGCGCCGCGAGGGTGTCCGCATCGTTGTTGTACGCGGCGTAAGCGAGCATCTCGCCCTGCGGGTCGTGCAGCCTGTCCGTGTACCGGGAGTACGCAGGGTCCCTCTTCGGGTTGACGAACAGCAGGTCGTAAGCACGCAGCAGAGGGTGTCTGTCGGCCTCCTTCTTCGCGTGCTCCTTGGACGCGGAGAACGACAGAACTGAGTGGCCGAGGGGGGGGGGCACCACGTCGAAGCCGAGCCGAGACCTGGTGCAAGAGAAAGGGTGAGCGTTACGGGAATGAAGTGATGCGTGGTTGTACGGTACCGACAGGGGCCGCTAGTCTTTTTTGCGCTCGCCCGCTGCTCCCGCCCGCTTCGCTCGCACAAACGAAGGAGGTCGCTTCGGCGCCGCTGCCGCTAGTCTTTTTTGCGCTCGCCCGCTGCTCCCGCCCGCTTCGCTCGCACAAACGAAGGAGGTCGCTTCGGCGCCGCTGCCGCTAGTCTTTTTTGCGCTCGCCCGCTGCTCCCGCCCGCTTCGCTCGCACGAACGAAGGAGGTCGCTTCGGCGCCGCTGTCTTCTCACCTCAGCCTCATCCTCTCCTCCTTCCGCCGCACCAGCAAGTCGAGCGGCAAGTCGTCCAGAAGCCCCCGGAGCCTCCCGCTCGCGCCCCAACGCACGGCCAGCGTCCTCCTCGTGTCCGGGCCCAGGTTGGGGTCGGAGATGAGCAGGTCCTGCGCGAGCGCGAGCAGCGACATGCCGGGGTCGGACAGGTCGGCGAAGGTGAGGTGCAGGGAGCCGGCGGACCGCGCCGACATGATCGCGCAGAGGGACGCCAGAACCCCGACGAACGAGCCGCGCTCCGCCTCCGTGGGGAGGCGCGAGACGTCGTGGCCGAGGAGCTCCCGGCGGATCAGCACGTTGATCTTCGCCGCCGGGTCCCGGGACACAGCCGCGGAGTCCATGAAGAGCGAGTCGCGGTGGAAGAAGTCCAGGTTGGAGATGGGCGAGCTCGGGCTGTAGTGCTCGAGGAACGCGAACAGCACGTCGGAGAAGCGGCCGGAGCCCTGCAGCACAATCACGGGGGAGCGGTTGCGCGCGGCCTCGAGCACGGTGGAAACGGTGCCCGGCCCGCCCCCGTACCTGCGAGCGAAGCGAGCACAAGCAAGGAACAGTTAGTTAGGTGGGGGGTGGGGGGCATGTGCGCATGTGCAACCGAGCGCATGTGCGGCCGAGCGCATGTGCGGCCGAGCGCATGTGCGGCCGACCGCATGTGTGTCCGAGCGCATGTGCGGCCGAGCGCATGTGCGGCCGAGCGCATGTGCGGCCGAGCGCATGTTCGACCTCGCCGGCCGCAGGGGGGGTTCGGGGGATCTCCCCCCGACAACCCCCTCGCAAAGCAGCCCGCTTCCGCTGCAGAAGGACACGGCCTTCTTTGCGCTCGCTTCGCTCGCTCAGCAGCCCGCTCCCGCCGCAGAAGGACACTCCTCGCTGCGCTCGCTGCGCTCGCTGCGCTCGCACTTACACGAGCGTGAGGGTCGGCACCAGGATGTCGCCCTCCCCGCCCCCCGCAGACGCGCCGCCGGTCGCGATCACGCCCTCGAGCGCGGAGCGCGTGCGGATCTCGGTGCCGAAGGGGAGGAGCGGCTTGCCGGTGGCGGCCGCGCGGCAGTTCTGGACGCCCGGCACGACGGGGGACCAGGCGCCGGGGGACTTGTCCGTCTCGTCCGTCTTGTCCACGAGCACGTAGTGGGAGTGGTTCTCGTCCAGCCTCACGAACAGGTCCTCCTCGACCTCCTCGGTGATCACGGGGTACGCGACGTCGCCGCCACTGAGCGCCACGTTGCCCTTCATGACCCCCGCCGTGCAGATGGCGATGAAGGGCGTCGCCAGCCCGTGCCGCCTCCGGATGCGGCCCATCATCTCCATCACGCCGCCGGCCGAGCCGCCGGTGGTGACCCACGCGGACGTGGAGGAGACGAGCTCGACGATGCTCCCGTGCAGCCGCGCCTCGACCTGCGGGATGACCTCGGGCGAGCCGGACGCGTCGCCCGTCACGGAGAGCACCAGGCCGGGCTCCGGCAGCCCGAGCGAGTGGGTGCAGTACTCGTACAGCCGGCACGCGAAGGTCGTCTGCGAGGACGGGCTGCCCAGGGACTCGATCTGAGGGACGCGGATGTAGGGGGGGAGGGAGTGGAGGGAAGAGGGGGAGACCGGTGTCGACACCGGTCGGGAGTGGAGGGAAGTGGGGGGGGGGGTTGGGGCGTAAGACGGGTTGGCAAAGGACTCGAACTGGCGGTTCTTGTTGCTGAACTGGATCCGGCCTTCGCGGAAGCCAGGAGTTGTAGACCGGAGGTGAGACGCGGCGGACTTGCCCCTGAGCTTGAGGAGTTTATCGCGCGCGGAGGACACGCCGAAGCTAGTCAATACCCTGCGAGCGAGCGAAGCGAGCGCAAAGGAGAGGGTGGGCAGAGTTAGCGCTTGAGGCTGGCGTGGTTCGGGTTATGGACTAGGGTTGAACGTACGCATTGGGCATGCTAGACTTTCTACGCTTCCCAGCGGGGCTGGAAGGAGGGCTGGACACAGACATCACGCACGACCTGGGGGAGGGGGGGTCCGAGATGGATGTTTGGTGGTGTCTTCGATGGGGAGGGGAGGGATACCAGAGGGCAGCGCTGAGAGGGGGGGGGGGGAAGTGGGGGGGGGGCAAGAAACCTCCCCTCTCTTGCTCCCGATTCTTTCGGCTTCACGGCGCCCCAGGGAGCCAACACACGCTGCCGCAACGAGATAGGGACGGCCGAATAATTACTGTCGGGGGCTAGCGCGGCGACCACGGCGCCGCCGCGTAAAAATTGGACATCTTCGGGGGCCTCCAGTTGGGTTGGGGGGGCTCGAGACCTTCAACCAGAACTCGGCGAGATCAACTCCGATTGGAGCGCGCCCGCCAGCCTCGGGTGCGCTGAGACATTTCGCGCAGATCGCGATAATTAATTTGTTCATTGTGCATCGGCGCGCGCTACGCGAGCAATAAGTGCTTCAGATCCTGGACATCTGCTCCATCTACGGGAGGCCCCTTGTTCTAACGAGATAGCGAGGAGAGACGACAACACAGCTCGAGCTCTGGCGGTTGAGCATGACTGATAGGCAGGACCGCTTACTGTTGCGGGAGCTGTCCAACCCGCCTCCAACAAAGGAGATCCCAGCCACTCCCATTCTTCTCCGCCCACACCCCGACTCCACAAAAGTTGCTGCCCATCCCTCCATGTCCTCCTCCTCCTCATCCTCTGTAAACCCCACCCAGCACCCGAACCTCGCTACCGGCCAAGTGCACCCCCAGCAAGCGTCATTGATGCGTGCCCCGGACAACGTGGCCGAATTCACTGACATGAGTCTCCTCGACCTGAACCGGTCTGCCTCGACCCCGGACCCGACGAACCAGCCTGTGATTGTCATGAAGAAGCTGAAGAAGAAGAAGAACAAGAACCAGCAGCCCACGACCCCCCTGCCCTCGCGCCCTCCCCCCTCCGACCCCCCCCCCTCCGACCCCCCCCCCTCCAACCCCCCCATCCACCGATCAGTTTCCCCATTCGGCGGCGCGGCGGCGGCGGCGGCGGCGGTCTACGACATTACCGCCACGCCTCTCCTCAAAGTGCACGGCGTTCGCACTGGCACCCTGTCCTTCAACAACGCCGGTACCAAGTACAAGTCGTTCTACTCTATTCAGGCCCAGGGCGGCGCGGACGAGTGCACCGCTGTGCCTTACATCCGCTTGCCTCACGTCGAGGCCTTCAGCCGCCCCTCCTTGCGATCCGCGCTCATGTCCAAGCTCTACTCCCACTTCGTGTCTGAGACAGACGAGGGCTGGGGAGTGCGGCAGCCGGGCCTGCTCCTGTCAGTGTCCGGCGACGCCGCGGGCAGCATCAACTTGATCCCCAAGGTGAGCAGCCAACACCCCGCCGCCAGACGCGCGCCAACATCGTGTGAACAGCATCGAAGAACATTCACAGGCATCTTGGGGGGGGGTCGGATGAATGACGTCTGCCTCGCCGTCCACAACATCTGACCCCACCCCTCCCCCCCCTCCTCCCTCCCCCCCCCTCCTCCCTCCTGCAGGCCTTCGAGTCGCTGAGCGAGGGCATGGCCGACCTCATCCGCATGTCCTCCGCGTGGGTCGTCTCCGGCGGCTCCCGCGGCGGCATCATGGAGCTGTTGGGCAGGATCAAGAAGGAGAACAACCTGAAGGAGCCGTTCATCGCGTTCGGGACGGCCGGGATCATGCGCGGGAACGCCGCGCTCCAGGGCAGGGGCAGGTCGGGGGGCACGAACGTGTACAACCCCGCCCCGCCCTCCGCTGGCGCTGAGCCGGAGGACCGTCTGAACGTGCTCTTGGACGACAACCACTCCCACTACGTCCTGGTCGACAAGACTCACGCCGAGTACGGGAGCACCTCGGAGGCGGAGCTCAACGCCCGCGTCTGGTCCCCGGCGATTCCCGGGGTGCAGAACTGCGCCGACCCCCGCCACACCGACGGCCGTCCGATCCAGCCCTTTGGTGCTGAAATTACGACTCGCAACGCGTTCGAGAACATCATCTGCACCGGCGGGACGGGCGGCGACTTCCACGTGCCCCTGGTGACGCTCGTGTTCGGCGGCGGCGAGGGCACGGCCTACACTGTGCTGGAGGCCGCCAGGCACCGGTTCAACGTCATCTGCTTCGAGGGCAGCGGGCGGTTCTGCGACGTGCTCAAGGATTTCATCGAGCGCTACGACCCGGGGAAGGAGAAGGGGAAGGTGAAGTGGGTGGCTCGCAACGAGGAGGAGGACAACGCGGAGTTCGACGACGAGGAGCTCTTCAAGGACCCCAAGGTAAGCGAGCGAAGCGAGCGCAAAAGATGGCGTGTCCTTCTGCGGCGGAAGCGGGCTCGCTGAGCGAGGCGCAAAGAAAGCGGATTCTTCTGCGGCAGAAAGCAGGCTCGCTCAGCGAGCGCAAAAGATGGCGTGTCCTTCTGCGGCGGAAGCGGGCTCGCTGAGCGAGCGCAAAGAAAGCGGATTCTTCTGCGGCAGAAAGCAGGCTCGCTCAGCGAGCAAGAAAGAGAAGAGGCTGCTGCTATCCGTCTCTCATGAACTCGCTCGAAAGAGAAGGCGCTGCTGCTCTTGCTGCTCTTCTGCGGCAGAAGCGGGCAGAATCTTGGGCTGTAAGGGGGGAGACCCCCCGAACCCCCCTTGCCGCCGGCGAGGTCGCACACATGTGCTCGCTCGCACGTGTGCTCGGCGGCCGGTCCGCACAGAGTGCTGAGAGACAGCTTGGGGTGGCGCAACCGAGGCTCGCTCCGGGCGTCCACAACCGACGGTCGCCGGCGACGCCAACAACCTCCTCCTCTTGCGCTCGCTACGCTCTCCCCCCCCCCCTTACCCCCCCCCTGCCCCCCCCCCACCCCAGCTCGCTACCATGGACGTCGAGCTCGACATGGACCCCGACGCCCCCGTCAACCAGCGAATGTTCAAAAGCCTCTACAGCGCCGAGATACAGGCGAAGTGGGAGAACAAGCGCCCGCCGAGCTTCGAGAAGCTCATGAAGACCATGTCAATCATCCTCAACGCGTACTTCCGCGGCCTCTTCCCGGTGTACTTCCACGACCTCGCTTCCGAGGACGTGTCCATCAAGGAGCTCATCTGCAAGGTTCTCCTGAACGACAGGAACATCAATGTCGACACCAAGCAGATGCTGCTTGTGAACTGGAGCGCGCCCAAGGAGCTCAAAACCATCATGGAGCAGCTCCCCCTGGACACCCTGCAGCGGAATAGGGAGGAGGCCGAGCGAGTGATGCACAGCATCAGAAAGTACGCCCTTCCTCCCCCCCAAAGATGTGCAGAATTTGCCTAACCCACCCCCCCACCCCCACCCCACCTTCACCTCAGGTACCTTCACATCTACGGGCGCTCCTCAACCGGGCTTAACAGCATGGACATGGACGATTTCGGCATCTCCATCGCCGCCTCCAAGGAAGCTGCGAAGAGGATTCGCGCGCTGGCTCACGACAAGTTCGCGTTCGGCATGAAGGCCAGCACTGCCGTGGACGAGGCCGCCATTGCCGACCACCCGCTCCTCAACGCGTACGCGCAGCTTTACGAGGTGTCCGACCACAAGCGGCAGGCTTACAAGAAGTACGCACAGAATTTCAGGTGTGTGCGCGCTCGGTACCCTTCCTGTTCTTCCCCCTCCCACTGACAAACCCCCCCTCCCCCCCCCCCTCCCCCCCTGCAGTGTCAGCAAGGGCGAGTTCGTGGCGTACTCAGCCTACTTCGGCGACGCCGAAGTCGTAGAGACGCTGTTCTCTCACGGCTGCACGTGCGTCTTCCTGGACGTCCTCATCTGGTTCGAGATGAAGACGTTCATCCAGGAGACGATGCATGCGCAGAACAAGAGGATCGACCTGGTACGATCCAACCCAACTTACCGACTTCTCTTTTTCCCCTTCTCACTATTTTGCAGGCACTCGCCTCGGCCGCAGCGGCCACGAACGTGGTCGAGAACGCGGCTAGAGTCAAGCGGGCAGCATCCATGGGAGTCGGCGCGGTGGTCTCCTCAGAAGACGATTCGTCCAAGAGCACGCCCACGCCGCTTCCGGAGGAGGCGAGCAGCGAGAAGTTCTTCTTCGAGGAGCTCGAGCTAAAGAGGCACGCAAGAGAGAGACAGAATCCGAGAGAGCGGTCGTCGTCCTGGAATAAGGCCCCCGAGCAAAAGTCGCCGCAGAACGCGCAGCACCACGTGGACGAGCACACGTGGGACCTGCTCTTCGGCTCACTGCGCGAGCTGAGGAAGGAGGAGGAGCATTACCAAAGGTACACCGAGGCAAAGCAGAAGGTGAGCGCATGCACCCCGAGAATACACAACATTAAAAAAACTCACGGCCCACCACGCAGATTTTCGAGATCCTCCTGCCTCTCAAGAAGAAACCGAAGGAGATGTACGTAAAACCCTTCGCACGCGGCCCCCAGAGATCGCTCGCACACATGCGCTCGGTTGCACATGGGCGCCCCCAACCAACTCTTCCTTTCTGCTCGCTTCGCTCGCAGGTACAAGGCCTTGCCAACTGGCCTCGACTCTAATATCGTCGCGGCGTTCGTGCGGCAGAAGAAGTTCAACGAGGCAAAGATCAAGTCGAACTCGAAGGAAGGGACCTCGGCGCACCCGCTCAACCACCAGCTGACAAACTTTCACCGAGCGATGTGGGCGATCCTCACCAAGAGGCACGACCTGGCCATGGTCTTCCTCAATAGCTCGAGGAGATCCGACGGCCCGCAGATGGCCATGGCGCTCGCCATGCTCATGAGCAACACGTACAGGGGGCTGGCCGAAATTAACGTCACCTACGTCGACACCCTCCAGAAGCAGAAGGAGCGCGTTGATGCGGCAATACAGGAGGTGAGTCGAGAGGCCAGAGCGACGCGCCAGGGGGGGCGAGGGGTGCAGGGGGGGGTGAGGGGCACGTGGGGTGTGTACGGCTGGTCTCCCCCCCGTCAAGCTGGACGTGGCAGCAGCAGCAGCAGTGACACCCTTCGCGCTCGCTTCGCTCGCGCCCGAGACTTTTCCCGCTTTTGCCACAGCAGAGCCCCCCGCTTGCCCGCTGCGCGTTTGTTTGTAAGTTTGCGTGACTACTAACCCGATGGCCGCACTGCAGATGTTGGAGTCTGTGTCGCAGGCGGACGCGGAGCAGTGGTACCTCGTGGACTTCGTGTTCGAAGACGACGACACGACCATCTGCAGGGCCGACCTGGTCAACTGCATGGCTGCGAAGCAACTGTTCGGTGGGGTGGATTCCAAGCAGACCCTCGTCGACATCGCCATGTACACGAGCAGCATGGCGTTCATCGCGGACCCGCTGGTGCAGGGCTTCTTGGACTCGCTCTGGAACCAGCCGTGCGTCGAACCCGAGCACATCATCGAGGACAATCCCAAGAACTGGGAGCGCAGGAGCATCCTCTTCAAGTTCCTCATGTTCAAGAGCTGCGCCGTCAAGTTCTACATTCGCGTCGGCGTGTAAGGCGCGAGCGAAGCAGCGAAGCAGCGAAGCAGGCGCCCGACTTCAAACATCGCCGGCCGCCGGCCGCAGGGAGGGTTTTGGGGGGGTCCCCCCCCACAACCCCTGAGCGAGCCTGTATCCGCCGCAGAAGAACGGCAGGCGGAGGGCGCGAGCGAAGGGAATGCGTGTCCTTCTGCGGTGGAAGTGGGCTGCTGAGCGAGTGAAGCGAGCGCGAAGAAGGCGACTTCAATTATCGCCGGCCGCAGGGGGGGGTTGCCCCCCCCCCCCCCCGACAATCCCTGAGCGAGCCTGTATCCGCCGCAGAAGAATTCGCCTTCTTCGCGCTTGCTTCGCTCGCTCAGCAGCCCGCTTCCGCCGCAGAAGGACAGGCATTCTCTTCGCTCGCGCCCTCCGCCTGCCCGCTGGGCGATCTAACTAACTCTCGACACGCCGCAGGTACATCATGTTCCTGGGCCTGTACTACTTCTAGTACGTGCGAGCGAAGCAAGCGCAGAGAGATATGAGGACGCCCAAGACGACCATCTACGGCAGAAGCGGGTTGCAACCACCGAACCCCCCCACGGCCGGCAAGTTTGCTCACGGGTGCCCTACCTAACTCCTCCTTCCTACTCGCTTCGCTCGCAGCATCACGTACTTCCTGCACCAGGTTACCGTCTTCGTGGACCTCGACGACGTAACGAGGGGGGGAGACAACGTCACCGCAACTGAGCAGATGAGCAAGTGCTACAGCGCGCTCTTGTCCGTAGAGCTCGTCCCAGAGGACGAGTGGTGCAGCGCGTACACTCGGGAGAGCTTCGCCGTCTGGGACTCGGCGACCAACGACTGGAGGGACGCCGTGAAAGTCGGGGAGAACGCCCTCATCTTAGTGTGGTTGTTCGGGGTCGGTCACCTGAGGGAGGAGTTCGGCGAGTACAGGCAGTTCGGCAGCCTAGAGCTGTACCTGGGAGCGAGCGACAACTTCCTGGACATGGCCCTCTACGTCGTCGTGACTTTCGCCACCTCGCTGCGAATTTTCTGCGGCCTTCTCGGCGTGCACCCGTCGTTCGAATTCGTCTTCACGCGGACCGCGGTCAACGCCATCGACCAAATAGTGCTCACCACCCACGTCATGCTCAGCATCGCCTTCGCGTTCCTCTGCTGGAGGTTCCTCAGGATGGTCGTTGCCGATAGGTAGGCGTGGAACAGGGGCGGCAAATTGACTTGGGAACTCATACTAACTGATCTCTCTCTCTCTCTCGCGCGCGCACTCAGGTTCTTCGGCAAGAATCTCGGAATCCTCATGGAAATGGTAACGGAAATCCTAAAGTGCGTTCTCGACCCATAACCCATAACCAGCCTCAAAGCTAACTCTCTCTTTCGGTCGCCCCCTCCTTTGCGCTCGCTTCGCTCGCACGTAGGACGGACATCGTCAGCTTCATGGCCTTCAACGTATTGTTCGTTTACTTTGGGCTCGGTGCCTTCCTCAAGGCCTTTCTCAACATCTCGACCGAGTACAGCATCTTCATGGCATTGGGTGACTGGACCCACTTCGGCGAAGACAGCTTCACTCTCGTCCAGTCCGGCAGTCTCCAGGCCGCCGAGTACGACGAGGCTGACCATGCGGCGCAGAAAAGGTGCGCTCCTCCTCCCCGCCAACGAAGTAAGTCACTACCACACACCCTAACTAACGCCAACGCGCCGCCCCCGCCCCCAGGTTCTTCTTCTTCTCCTCAGCCAAGAGCTTCATCCTCTACATCTTCATCTTCCTCACCAACGTGCTCCTCATGAACCTTCTCATCGCCCAGATGAGCGACACCTACGCCAAGATCAGCGGGGAGGCAGACATGCGCTGGAAGATGCAGAGGTGCAGCATCATCAGGGGCTTCTACTTCGTAGACGCGGTCCCGCCCCCCGCCTCAATCATCGACGCTCTTTTGAAGAAGATCCCGGCGCTCAGCATCAGGGGCGACAGGCCTGACATCGTCAGGATCGTCAGCGGACAGGACGGGGGGCACACGTACAAGGCCTGGGGGAGGTCGCTGGTGGCCGTCAAGGAGAAGGTTGACTGAGGGCGTCCGGGGAGGGGGGGGGTCGGGGAGGGGGGG
>BRYB01001933.1:2636-12934 GCA_030267505.1 Tetraparma gracilis | reverse complement strand
CCCCTCCCTCCCCCTCCCCCCTCCCCCCTCCCCCTCCCCCCACTCCCCCCCCTCTCCCCCCTCCCCCTAATACCAGCACTGGAACAGCTGGCACGTCCCGAAGCACTTGAAGCACTCCTCGTCGTCGATGTAGCACGTGCCGCTCTTCTTGGGGCAGTCGCCGTACCAGTCGGGGCTGTCCTTGTCGCAGATGCCCTGGCAGTAGCCGCCCGCCTCGTCGTCGTAGCAATCGCTGTCCCACATGCAGTCGGGCAGGCTGAAGAGCGTCTCCGAGAACTCTCTGAGCGCCTCGAACTTGCCCCACAAGTCGAGCTCGTGCAGCTCCCTCAAACTGAGGGTCTCGATCTCGAGCGTCTGGGCGACGCCGAAGAACTTGAACTTGATGACGAGGATGGGCCTCTCCCCGCTCGCGAGCGCGAGGAAGTTGATGTTCTTGAGCTCGATGCCGTCCATGCTGAACAGGTCCTTCGCAAAGTCGAGCGCGCTGTCCTTCTCCTTGACCTTCCTCTGGTCGTTCGTCAGCTTGCTCGGGTCAATGAGCCCCTCCGGCAGGATCTCCTGAATGAGCTTTTGCCTGGCGATCTCCTCGGCCTGATCGAGCCCCTCCACCACTTGCCACTCGACGTCCATGACCTGCTTTCCGTCAACCTCGGTCTGAATCAAGGCGAACGTGACACTGCAGTCGATGCCGAAGATGCTCAGCCCCGTCGAGAACAGGACGCCCGGCGGGTACGTGACGCCGAAGAGCTCGACTGGCATGGTGGCCACCTGGAAGCTCGTGTCGTAGAGCCCCCACTCGTCGGGGATGTCCTCGACGTCGAACCTCCCCCCCCAGATGACTCCGTCGTCGTCGTCCAGGATGTCCTCGATCCACCACCTCGCGATGTCCTTGAAGCTAATCGCCTGCCCGGTGATCATGCCGGCATCGGGGTCGCCCTTCAGGCTCCCGGCCAGCAGCAGCTCCTTCCCGGGCATGCCCAGCTCCGTGCCTCCGGCCCTGCCCACGAGGTGGATCATGGCCGTGCCGATGGTGAATTCCGCAGCGAGCCCCACGTACCTGCGAAAGGGTAAGTCAGCGTGGCAAGAGAACGATCCAGCGGAGCGCCGATGCCAGCAGCTTGCGCCCTCGCACGCTAGCTCGAAGCGTCGTTTAATTTAAGCCCGCCGCGCGACCTCCTTCTTTTGCGCGAGCTTCACTCGCGCGCGGGCGCGGCCCCCAGAGCTCGCTCGCACATATCTTGCTTCACTCGCGCGCGGGCTGCTCTTCTGCGGAAGTAGCGGGCAGAATCGAGGGCTGTCGGGGGGAGACCCCCCGCCCGTAAAACCGTTCGGTGGCACGCGGCCCCCAGAGCTCGCTCGCACATGCCTCCTCACCCCCCCCGCTCCCTCGCTTCGCTCGGTCGCCCCCCCGCCCGTAAAACTCTTCGCACGCGGCCCCCAGAGCTCGCTCGTGGCGCCACACGTACACGGACGTGGTCCCCAGTTCTGCGTCGGTGACGGTGCTGATCTTCACCCCGATCTGGGCCCCCACCTGGGTGAGCGTGAGCCCGTGGATCCCGAGGACGTTCTCCCACGTCCCCTTCACCCTGTTCTCCAGCACCACCTCCTGGAGCCCCATCTCCCCCACCACGACGGTCCCCTCGACGATCATTTGCAGCTTGGGGCTGTCCACGATGTCGATGTCGATGTCTCCGTACAGGCTCATTTCCATGGGCCATCCGGCGTACATGTCGAACCGCATCTTGTTGCACCAGACGGCCTCCTTGGCCTCCCCGCCCATGGGAAAGTCGTTGGCCTCGACCCAAGCGTTGACGTAGCCGGGGTTCTCTGAAAAGGTGGGCACGTAAACGCCGGCCATGAGAAGCGGCGAGAAGTCGCCCATGTCCTCGTACCTGCGTTAATGCGTTTGTGTCAGCTGCTGAATCCTCCCCCCCTCTCCCCCCTCCCCCCTCTCCCCTCCCCCTTCCCTCCTCACCTCTCGACGAACCCGACCATGTCCAACGCCTGGCTGACCATGCCCTTCTCGCGAACGTTGATGCTCGCGGAGACCGTGACGCCCTTCTGCCAGCCGTCTCCGTCCGGGTCGTCGTACGTGGCGTACCGGGTCTCCCACAACGTGTTGTCGAGCCAGGCCGGGATCTTGAGCTCGCTGAGCCACTCCCTCTCTCCGCCGACCACGACGCCGCTCTTCTCCTCGCTGACCCTGCAGAGCGCTTGCCACACGTCACGGTTGACGTTGTTTGAGTCGGCATCAGCGAAGACGTCGTTCTCGAGCATGAAGTCCACGACGGCGTCCGCGGTGGTGCTCCCGAACACGCCGTACTCGTACTCGATCCCGACCTGGGCTCCGTCGAGGTTCCCAACCTCCTCAAGTAGCTGCTGCAAGAAGGTGACGTTTCTGCCCACGTCGCCCTCGTTCAGGGCCGCAGTAGGAACCGGGACGAAGCTGCGCGCGCGAAAGAGGAGTCAGTGCATCATTATCCCCAACCCCGCGTGCGTGCGTGAGCCAAGCGAGCGCAAACAAAAGGCGACAGTGGGGTGCGCCAACAACTTCCTTCTTTCGTGCTCGCTTCGCTCGCATGCTGCATGCTGCTTCGCTCGGCATGCTGCTCCGCTCGCGTGCTGCATGCTGCTCCGCTCGCGTGCTGCATGCTGCTCCGCTCGCGTGCTGCATGCTGCTCCGCTCGCGTGCTGCATGCTGCTTCGTTCGCATACTGCATGCCGCTTCGCTCCCCCCCCGCCCCCCTNNNCCCCCCCCCCCCCCCCCCTCCCCACGTACCTCCCGCCGCACGTCTGCTCTCCGAGCCTCCTCCTCTCCTCGAGCATCCTCTCGCCGAGTCCGCCGATCTCGTCCGCTCCCAGCACCCCGTCCACCAGGTCGGCCGGGCTGCTGCTCCCGAAGTCGTAGAACAGCTGCATCGAGAACATCCAGTCCTGCATGTTGTCCAGGAAGCTGGCCTGCATCTTGCCCCCGAACTTGCCGGCAAGGACGCCCGTGCCCGCGAACTTGCACGACTGCACTCCGTAGCCCCAGTTGGTGGTGGCGCCGCTCGTAAGATCCTGGTTGAACCTCAGCGACAAGCTCATGTCTCCGATGTCCAGCCAGGTGAGCCCCATGGGCTGGCTCCACATGCCGACCATGTCGCCATCCAGGTACGTCGGACCTCCCCTCATGACCACCGCCACCTCGTCGCTGTCCGAGGGCCTGAAGATCATGCTCGCCGCGGCCTCCAGCGTGGGGTAGTTGGAGACGGCGCTGGCGAAGGCGGCCTTGACCTCCCAGTCGACGACGGTGAGGAAGCCATCGCCGAAGTGCAAGTTGGCGCCCCTGTTCCTGATCGACAGGCTCACCGGCGGCACCTCGGCGCTTTCACCCTCGGCCTCGTCGTCGAAGATGCCGACCCAGAGCTCCATGTCGAGCTCCGAGTCCGCGCCCAGGAACGCCCCAATCAGCTCGACCATCTTGTTGTCCTCGTCCTCGGCCTGCAGGAAGTCCTCCCCGGTGTCCGTCTTCTTGTTGAGGAGCTGCACGTTGAGGGTCACGCCCTTCTTGAGTCCCGTTCCCAGGATCATGTCGGTCACCTCGTCGAAGAACCTGTTCTCCACGGTGCTCAGCCCGAACTCCACGTTCTCCTCCGTCACGATCTTGGCGAAGTACCTGCGCGCGCGGGTAAGCGGCAGATTGTTTTCTCTCTTGCCCTCGCAGCACTTCTTTGGGTTTCAGCACCACCTTTGCGCACGCTTCGCTCGGCTAAGTGCCCTCGCTGTCCGTACTCGGCGACCCTCTCGTTCGCGATGTCGGTCTGGCCGGCCGCCATGCCAAGCATCTGCAGCAGCTGCAGGTTATCTCCCCTGAGCCTCGCCATCAACACGACATCCTCGCCCCCGTTCCCGACCACAGCGTCCACCTCCACGCCCAAGGTGGCGTTGAACGCGAACGATGCGCCCAGCTGCATCCGCATCTGCGTCTCCTCCCACTTCATGTCGCTGGTGGTGCTGACCTCGATGCTGCCCTTGGAGATCTCCATCCACGATATCCCGAACGGCTTCTTCCACGTGCTCGTGGTGCCGCCGTACAGCTGCACGTCGTAGGTCTTGGTGTTGTTCCCTTCGTCCTCGTCCCACAGAGAGAACGCGTCCTGCTCCTGCGCGCTGCCCTTGAGCTCGAACGCCAGCGACTCGCCGTCCATGAAGGTGACCCTCAGCCCCAGCTCCATGGCGATCTCGGACACGTCCAGGCTGTCCGGGTCCTCCATCTTCATGCTGATCTTGGCTCCCTCCACGCTCACCCCCGGCTCGCCCCCAGCGCCATCACCTCCCGAGGCGATGGCACTGCTGAAGAGCATGGGGCTCTCGGCGCTCCGCACGTACGGCTGGACGAGCTCGCACTCCAGCTCCACTCTCTCCGCGTCGCTGTCAACCAATCTCCATAGCTCCACGAGGTTGCCGCCGCCCTCGGCAACGACCTCGAAGCTCACCCTGTGCCCACCGACCGGCTCCAGGTTCTCGGTGAACTTCGTGCAGTCCTGCGCGTACGAGCCGACGTTGATGGCTGCCTTCTTGGTGCCCCCGCTCTCCTCGTACACGGCGGCATCGACCTGCACGTCCACGATGCCCCCGTCCTCCCCGAGCCTGCGCACGAGAGTTAGCAAAAGCACACACCTGCAGCCCACCCAGTATACCCTTCGCACCCAGCCCACAGGCTCGCTCTCGCCCGCTCCTGCCACAAAAACACCTCCTTTGTGCTCACCCCCCCCCTCGCGCGCACTCACAGGAAGTTCTTGGCGACCTCCGTGCCGTTCTCGCCCACCACGACGTGCATGAACACCTTGGCGATGCTGACGACGGGGATGTCGTAGAACATGTAGCAGAACTCGTTCAGCTCGCCGCCCGAGCTCCCCTCGAACTTGACGATCATCGGCTCTCCGTCGAACGTCATGTTGAGCTCGCTCTCGAACGTGAAGGCCTTGAGCCTGCCAAGCTCCGTCTGCATCGTGGTGTTGAAGAAGGTGTCCTCCTGCACCTCCACCATGTCGTGTCCGAACGGCCACCACACCTCGGTGACCCTGGAGCTCAGCGTAGCCATGCCCAGGTCCGCCTCGATGTCCTCCTCACGGAAGACGCCGTTGACCTTCTGCATCAAGCTGTGCGGGTTCTCATTCCAGCCGATCTCCATCTTGGCCTCCAGCCGGAAGAGCTGCGGGTCGAAGGACTCCACCTCGAACCTCGGGTTGTGCAGCACGACGTACTCGCTCAGCGACGTGTTCTTGCTGTGGATCATGAGCTTGTCGACCTCCACGTCGGTCTCCTCCGTGTCCTCGTTCTCGCTGAAGTGGAGCTCCAGGTGCGGCTCCACGAGCTTGAACATCTCGAGTCCCATGGGGTTCCACTGGAACGTGCCCGCCAGCTTCGTGCTCGCCTGCGATGCAAGACGTGTTAGCGCGCCCTAAGTAAACCCCCACCCCTCCCTTCTGTTCACTCACCTTGGCGGTCCAGTCTGCGTCGATGGTGGCCTCCCCGTCCACGAGGTT
Organism: Tetraparma gracilis; assembly: GCA_030267505.1. Classification (NCBI taxonomy): domain Eukaryota; class Bolidophyceae; order Parmales; family Triparmaceae; genus Tetraparma; species Tetraparma gracilis. The sequence goes on along the minus strand of BRYB01001933.1, from coordinate 7,403 downwards.
GAGCGCGAAGTCGTTCTCCACCGTCGTGATGAGGGGCGCCGCCAACGACGGCAGCTGCACGCTGAGCACGGTCGACCACGACACGGACACGGTGTCCGTGAGTCCCTCGCAGTTGAACATGTACGCGATGACCCTGACGCCGGGGATGAGCTCCGCGTTCTCGACGGTGAAGTAGAGATAGAGCTTGGGGTTGAAGCCCTCGTCCTCCTCCTTGAAGATGTCGATGCTGAACCTCGCCTTGAAGTTGGCCTCGAAGACGCCGTCGTCCGGCCCCTCACTGTTCAGGCGCGTCTCCAGTGCGCTTCCGTCCTCCTCGAGGGTTCCGGCGGCCTCCAGGCTCAGGCCCCTGGCAACGTCCCAGTTGCTGTTCTCGAAGTTGGAGATGGTTGCGTTGACTCCGTACAGGCCCATCGTGAATACGGGGTCGAGGCTGGCCTTGGCGGCGTCCGACAGGACCTCGGAGTCCTCGCTGACCCCCGAGAACACGTCCTCGAGGTTGGTGATGCTCAGGTCCGTGAGGCGCAGGAAGCAGTTCTTGCCGTTGTCCAGGCACACGAACTCGGTTGTCATGACGTCGTCGCCGGTGAACGCAGTCGTGACCTGCGCCGCCATCTCGAGCTTAGCGAACGTGAGCTCGGGAGCGAGAATGTCCAGCTTCGTGACGCCCGTCAGCGCGTTCAGGTACGGCTGGCCGAGCGGGTGGAAGGGCTCCGTGGTGGTGCCGGTGAGCGCCAGCACCTTGTCCTCCGTGTCGTATGCGCCCGTGAGCACCGCGTGGATGGACTCATTCTTGCCGGCCAGGAACGTGTCGGTGAGGATCACCGACGACGTGATGTCGAAGGCGAAGCTGCGAGGGGCAAGGAGGAGGGGGGGGGGGGGGGGTTGGGGGGGGGGGTAGAGATGGGGAGGGGGAGCCGCCTCTTCTCTGTGCGCTCTTTTCGCGCGCTCTTCTCAGGATATCGGTGTGCGCTCTTTCCGCTCGCTCAAAAAGGGCCTCACCTCGCGTTGATGTCGTTGCCCAGCTCCACCGTCAGCATGCCCTCGTCGATGGTGAACTTGTCCCCGATATCCACGTCCTCGAGTTTCAGCTCCCCCTTGAACCTCCAGAAGTCGTTCTGCTCCGTGACGTTGACTTGCAGCTCCACGTCCCAGTAGCTGACCCCCGAGATGTCGGGGATGTCGGGCAGGATGGGCGTGAGCGGGTCCACCGTGAGCGAGGACGTAACCTTGCTGGTGAACTGAGTAGCGGCGATCTTCGTGAGCGAGTTGTACACGAACCTCGTGTCCGACCTGGACGAGAGCGAGAACCTGAGCGAGCAAGGAAGAGTTAGACGTCACCGAATAAAAAGAGCGAAGGTTAATCGCTCGTACTCTGTGCCGGGGTAGGAGGGCAGGAAGGTGAAGATGTCGACAACGGACATGGACTCGACGGTGAGCTCGTAGTTCAACAGGTTCGGGGTGAAGTCCAGCGTCACGGTCGTGTCGGAGGTGAGCGACGACGTGTAGTGGATCCTCGCCTTGCCCATGAAGACCGCGTCTTCGACCTCAAACTCCGCGTCCTCCTCCGCCTCCTTCACCAGGGTGATGTCCAAGCTCCCGTCCAGGATGTGCACCTTGTCGTAGAACAGGTAGAGCTTCTTGTCCTCGTTGGCCATGAACTTGACCTGCAGATCCTGCGTGGTCTGTTCCTCGTCGATGGAGGTGACGCCGTCCAGCCTGAATCGCTGCTCCAGGAGTACGATGATGGAGGACGCCTTGAGCACGAGCTCCGAGCCGTCGTGGTTCCTGTCGAGCTCGAACTCGAACAGGTCCACCGTGAATGGTCCGAGCTGGAACCCCTCCGCGGAGATGAGGAACTTCACAGATGTTGCGTTCCACGCGGGCTTGCTCAGGCTCGTCTCGATCTCGCAGCTCATGTGCAGGAAGTCGGGAACGAAGCCGAGGTCGATTGCGTCCACCGCGTTCTTGATCTCCTCGACGTCGTCGACGTCCACGGTCACCGCGAGCTTCATGGTGTCGGCCTTCGAGTTCAGCTCGATGGTAGCATCCACGGTGTCTTCGATCGTGACGCCCTCCAGCGCTTCCGGAAGCGCGAAGAAGGTCGAGTTGAGCATCACGCTCAGGGCCGTGTAGAGATTGTCGAACTTGGCGTTCACCGACACCTCGTACTCGGAAGTGAGCACGTCCACCTTGCCAGAGGTCAGGGTGGTGATGGTGGAGTCGTCTCCCGGCAGGTGCAGGACCGCCCCGCACTCCTCCCAGGCCGTGTCCGAGACGAGCCACTCGGTTCTGTTCATGGCAAAGTCGGTGGTGTCCACGACGGCCTTGAGATCCAAGGAGACCTCGCACGTTGGGAGGATCTCGACGGAGGGAAGGATGAAGAAGGACGACGTGAGGGCGGACTCGACACTGATGTGGGCCAGCTCCGAGTTGCTGTCGGAGTCGCCGAAGCCTCCCTCCCCGGTCAGCAGCAGCGAGGCGTCGTGGGGCAGGTCGACCTCGATTTCGAAGGTGTAGGACACCGCGGCGGCGTCGTCAAAGTTGGTGGAGGTCCTGATGAACACCTTGGTGAGGGTGACCGCAGGGGCGAGCAGCAGCCCCCTGCCGGTGAACACGGACTCGAGCTCAATCACGTCGTCCACGGAGTCGTCGTCGTACCTGGGCGAATAAGAGTTAGTGAGGGAGAGGAGGTGGGAGCATATATATTTTGTTCGCTTCCAACTCACAGGGACGCAGTCACCTCCATGCCGACCGTCGCGTTGCCGGTCTTCCAGCCGAAGGGCCGGAGAAGGGCAGACAGGTACGTGTCGATGACGACGGTGCTGCTCACGACGACGCCGTCGACGCAGTCCATGTCGTTGAAGGCGATCTCGTAGTTGCTGATGCACGCGTGGAAGTAGCCGTCCAGGATGACCAGGGAGTCGGCAGCCGGTGGAATCGTGTAGTTCTCGTTGGGGAGCAGCAGGGAGAAGGCGTTGTCGAGCGGCCCCACGGCAGCAGAGATGGTCACGACGTTGTCGCCGTCGGTCTGGTCGGCACGGCCGGTAACGGTGGACTGCAGGTAGCGGTCGTGGTCGTCGTGGTCGTGGTCGTGGTCCTCAGAGGGATCGGACAGGCGGAACTGGGCGCCAGCGGAGTAGTCGATGGGCTCGAAGGTCCAGTTGCCGTTCTCGTGCACGCCGCTGATCTGCAGGGTGCCCTCGGTGAGGAGCAGCTGCTCGTTGATCCTCCAGCCGCTGCTGTCCAGGGCGATGTCCGTGTTGATCTCGGTCCTGTTGAGGTTCGGGTAGAAGGCCCCGGTGATTGCGCCGTCCACGACGAGGTCGCCCACGGACGCGGAGTCGAACTTGAGGACGGACGTGCCCTCGAGAGAAAGCTGCAGATCCGGGTTGGCCTTGTCGCTGTCGAGGTCGGCGCTGCCCACAAAGGAGACGTCGAGCAGGTGGAAGTTGTCGTTCACGACGATCTTGCTCAGGTCGGTCTCGAGACGCGCCTCGTAGGAGGAGCCCTCGTCCCTCTTGCCCGGGACCTTCTCCACAGCGGCGAGCACGAGCTTGATGCGAGCCTCGTCGGCGCCCAAGAGCACCGTCGGCGCCATCTCCGAGCTCTCCACCTCAACCTCGATGCGGAAGTACTCGCCCCTCGACGCCAGCTGGAGCAGGAGCTCGGACTCGAGGACCACGGTGGAGTCGACGTAGTCCGCGAGGGCCTTGTCGCTCACCTCCGAGATGGACGCCTCCACGATTTCCCTGATGACCAGGGACGACTTGGCGTTGATCTTGAGCTCCATGTTCCACAGGTCGGGGCGCGTGTAGTGGTACTGCGCGGCCACAGCGAGGGTCACGTCCACGCCAGTGAACGTCGGGTACGTGTAGAGATCGAACTTCTCGATCACGAAGGACGTCTGGGACAGGTAGGCGGTGCCGCTCAGCGCGCCGGAGGACATGGTGATCCACGGCGCCTGGGCCGGCGTGAAGGGTGAGATCAGGGCGCCCTTGAAGGTCGTCTCGGCGGTCTGGGGAACGGGGGGTAAGGGGGGGGGGGGTAGGGGGGGAGAGTTAGTTGGGGACGAGCGAGCGAGAGGGTGACGCTTCGCTGCGCTTACCTGCATCGTGGAGGCGATGGGCGTGGACACCATGATGAGGTTTGTCTTGGTCTTGAGGCGCAGGCCCATGTCCTCGTCGAAGGTGGAGAAGGTGAGGTCGCCCTGGAAGTTGGCTGTCTGCTCGGAGACGACGCCGGGCGACAGCAGGGTCGGAGGGCTGTCGGTGGGGGCCACGGCGAGCGCGGCGGCCTTGAACGACGTGATCTCGACGTCCTTGGCCGTGAAGCGGAAGTTGGACAGGTCCGTGTGGAACTCGACGGTGATGGGGAGCTTGGTCTTGGTGTAGCCGATGTAGAGCTGTGGGCGAGCGAAAGAATAAGTTAGGATTAGTTGGGTGGGCAGAACGGCGCGGCCAGGTGTTCTCGCATGGCTCACAGTGAGCTCGCCGGCGATGAACACGTCGTGGGCGGTGCCGTTCACGAAGTTGATCTTGACGGTGCCGTCGCGCAGCTCGAAGTCGTTCGTCCAGCCCTCCTCCTCTGCGTCGGCCGAGTCGGGGTCGAAGCGCAGGATGGACGTGGGCGGCGTGTCGCCAAAGGCCACCGTGTACATGAGGTCGGAGATGCCGTTCAGGCCGAAGCAGGGAGTGGTGTCCCCGTTCAGCGGCCTCCAGTAGATCGAGTACTTGGTCGTCCAGGGTGTCCAGCTGCGGGGGGGGGGGG
>BRYB01001895.1:6754-18631 GCA_030267505.1 Tetraparma gracilis | reverse complement strand
CAACGTTCAACCTCAATCAGCGCGTCAAATACGTTTATATTCGGACGCGCGTGACCCGTGCGCTTCGAACGCGATGCTGGATGCCAGAATCGGAGCATTTCCCGCCGAGTTACAGGCAATCATGCCTGCCTAGTCGCGCTCGTGTTTTCGCAAGGTTTTCCCCTAATTTTTTGTTTTGTTTTCGTTCGCGCTACCTGCTTACGCAAGCGCGGCACCACGGATCTGAGCAATACAATGTATGCTCGTGAATGCGCGTGGGTCGTGCGGTCAGACCGAGGTTAAGGACAACGCTCATGATTTTATTGGACCGCGGCGATGTTAATCTTGTTCTCTGAGACGAACACGAGGTTCCTGATCGTCACGAGGGCCCAGATGCTGTAGATGCCCTCCTCGACGCACGCGAGCTCTACTGCGTGGGATTGCAAGCCCCCTTCCCCCGCCGCTCCCTCGCCCGGCTGCTCCTGCACCGCCTTGGTCAGCATGCCGTTCCAGAGCGCGAAGTCCCCCCCGCCCCCCCCGACGTCGCCCGCGTCTACGCGCGCGCACACGAACGAGGTCTTGCCGCCCAAGTTGCCGCCCACGGAGCAGGTGATCTCGCAGAACTCCCCCAGCTGAACCTGTCCATCGGCGGGGGCGCCTGCGATCTGAACGTCGACTCCCGACTTGATCGTCCTCTCCACCCAGCTCGGGCCCTCGTCCTAAGCGAGAGATAGGGGTGGGGATGGGTGAGGGTTAGAGGAGGAGCAAATCAGGACAGCGCAAAACAGCACAAACGAAACACGCTCGAGCGGAAGCGGGCAAGTGGGAGGGGAGGTCGCAACCAGGCGCTCGCACGAAAAAGAGCAGCCTCCATCTGTTTTGCTCGCCTGCGCTCGCTCGCGCCCTCACCTGAATCATTTCCGCGAGGGCCTTCTTGCCGAGCCGAACGGTGCCCTCCCGGCCGCCGCCGCACCACTTGAGCGCCACCTTCTCCAGCAGGTGCTCGGTGGAGTTGCCGCCCACCTCGATCCGGTCCAGGCGCACGAGGACCCGGACGCGGGCAGTCGGCTGGATGGACGTGCCCTCCCCCCCCCCCGGCGCGGTGATGGCGATCGAGTCCGACAGCACGTTCTCCACGTCCACCAGAAGCTCGACGGTGCTCGCGCAGCTCTGCAGCTTCAAGCCGCTGCGCTCGGAAGAGTCGTCGAGGGAGAACTGCACGCCGCCTGGAGACGAGAGCATGGAGCGGGCGTTCAGGGTAGGAGTGGAGCCGGTCAAGGAGCGCCCGCCCACCGACCTCGCGTCGTCGTCGTCGTCCGAGTCGCTCAGCGTCTCCCGCGTGAACGCCTGCAGGAGGTCCGGCTCGTCTCTCGACAGCGCGCGCCGCATGAGGCCGCTCCCCTTGAGCTCCTGTCCCTTGGCGTGCGCCAGGACCTTGGCCTGCTTCTCAAGCTCGCCGACGATCAGGGCGGCGTCCTGGTCGGGCTTGAAGCGGATCTTGGTGATGCGGGGCCCGCCGACGACCTTGGTCTGCGAGCGAGCGGATGGATGCAAGGTGTTAGCGAGCGCACGGACTGACGGCGGCGGCAGCGGCGACAACAATCTCCTCCTTCTTTCAAGCGAGCGCAAAAGAAGAACTGACGGCGGCGGCGACGATTAACTCCTTCTTTCAGCGGCGCAAAAGAAGGACTGACAGGCGGACTCCTTCTTTCGCGCTCGCACGCGGAGCCTCCGTGAACGCTCACCTGCACGACGAGCTTGATGGATCGCCAGTACGTCTCCAAGAAGGCGCCGTGGATGTGCGTGGCCCCGCGGAACCTGAGAGAGAGGGGTGAGACGGGGTGGGGGTGGGGGTGGAGAGGGCATTTACTTCTGCGGCAGAAGCAGGCGAGCGCAAAGAAGATGTGTCCTTCCGCGGCGAATGCGGGATCGCTCGGGGGCTGTCGGGGGGAGACCCCCCGAACCCCCCATGTGGCCGCACGCGTGGACGTACTTGATGGTGACAGTCTTGACGACGAGGTCGCCCACGGCCGCGCTGGGATCGACGGACGCGGAGATGGTCACCTCCCGCATGTTCTCGTTCACCGACGTGACGACCGTCACCCCTCCCGCCCGCCCGCCCTCGACCTCCACGACCATCTCCTCCACCGCGACCTCGTTCAGCGCCTTCAAAACGACGTTGGGTAGGCTGCGCTCCTCCCCGGGGCACACAAAAGCGGTCATCCGGGAGTTGTCCGAGAAGCCGACGGGCGCCAGATCCGGCTGGGGCGGCACCACGCGCAGCGCGAGCGGCGGCGGCGGCAGGTTCGTGGGCGCGTTCTCCGGGTCCGTCTTGGAGCGGTAGGGGTAGATGGAGGCCGGGGGCGGGATGGTGGTGGAAGGGACTGCGGTGTCCCCGAACCGCACCGCGTACCTGCGCGCGAAGGGTTAGCTCGGGTGGCATGCCCCCTCCTCCCCCTGCCCCAACCCTTACGTTCTTGCCAGACACACGAATCTGACGCCCACGCAGACGAGCGAGTCGCCGCCGTTCCCGCCAATCACCTCGAAGCGCACGGTGCGGCGCTCGCCCTCCTTGTTCTTGGGCGGCACCACGAAGTTCCTGACGCTGGACTTCTCCACGACCCCTGCCTGCTCCTCCCCCTCGACCCCCTCCGCCCAGATGAGACTGGCGTTCACGACCTCCACGGGCACGATCAAGAGGTTCTCGAGCTCCACGTCCACGCGGAAGGACTCGGCCTCGCACACGAGCTCCTCCTTCACCTTGCCCTCCTCCTTCCTGCGCTCCTCGAAGGGGTTGAAGAACGTCTCCATGTTGTCCGCGATCGGGTCGCCGGCCTTCTTCTTCTTCTTAGCCTGCGTAAGGGAAGGGTCAGTGCGAGCGCGCAAAGAGGAGCGAGGCAGGCTGTCAAAACCATCTGGCAAAAGCGGGTTGCAGGCAGGAGGGTGTCGGGGGGCGACACCCCGCCCGTAAAAATCTTCGCTCCAGCCCCCAACTAACGGTTCCTTCCTTTGCGAGCACTGCGAGCGCACGCGATCTCCAACTAACGGTTCCTTCCGTTGCGCTCGCTTCGCTCGCAGGTCGGCTCACCTTCTTCTTCTCCACCTCGACGCCCCTCGAGCTCTCCACCTTGCTCACCCCGAGCACGCGCACGGGGTTGAAAAGGCGCGACTCGGCCCGGCCGCCGCTCGCCTCCCGGACCTTGATGATCTCGTTCAGGACGTCCCGCTGCGCGACCTGCGCGAGCGTCTCCTCCGCGTCGCCGGCGACGCACGGGAAGTTGAGGAGGGGCGGCGCGCCGCCCTCGCCCGGATCGCCCCCCTCCGTCTCCATGCCCACGAGGGCGCGGGCGGTCGCGGCTGCGGCCTCCGCCTTCATGCGCTCCTCCATCGTGCCGAGCGACGAGGTCCGGTGCGCCTTGCTCGAAGAGAGCCCGGCGTTGCTGTCAAACGTAGCGGAGCCGCGCGACGGCATGCTTGTGGCAGAGTTGCTGCCGGTTGACGAGTGCACGTGGGACAAGGAGGGGCGGCGGAACTGAAGGGGGGGGGGGGGTGAGGGGGTGAGGGGGAGGGGGTAGCTTCTCTATTGGCGCTCGCTTCGGTGCGCTGCTTTCATTATATGCGTGCGGTTGCTCGCCGCCGCTCATTGAGCTCGCCCGTCTACGCTCGCTGCTCGTCTACGCTCGCTGCTCGTCTACGCTCGCTGCTCATCTACGCTCGCTGCTCATCTACGCTCGCTGCTCAGCTACACTCGCTGCGCTCCTCGACGATGATTTCCCCCTCCCCAATCCCCAACCCCCCCAGCGCTTTCCGTGCTCACGTGGTGGTGGGGCGTGGGCCCGCTCCCGCTGCCGTGGTCGTCGAGAATGCCGAGGGAGAAGTTGGGCGTGAGGGCGGTGGCGGTGGCGGAGGTGAAGTGGGACACGGAGGACATTGTGTTGGACACGGTGTTCTGCGTCTTCTTCTTGATCATCTGGAGGGCGCCGTTGACGGACTGCCGCGGCGGGGTGGTGGAGGAGGAGGAGGTGGAGGTGGAGGAGGTGTTGTTCCCGATGGCGGGGGGGGGCAGGTCGGCGGAGGTGCGGTCGGGCACGCTCGAGTGGCGCACGGGGGACGGGGGGAGGGAGTCGGACATGGGGTCCAGCGGGGGCGTGGAGGGCAGCTCCATGGACGACGCCTTTTCGATGTGCTGCTGGACGGCCGCGCCGCGCACCGGGGCGGGGGCGGGAGGGGGGGGCAAGCCTGGGTCGAGGCTGCCCAGCGATTTGGAGGCGCCTCGGCTCGGCAGAGTTGGAGGGGAGGGGGGAGGGGTCTCGTCCTCGAACTTGCCCGAGAGGGGAGGGGAGACCTCCGCGAGAAGGGACAGCAGAGCGAGGAGGGTGGACTCGGACGTAGAGCGATTCGCGAACTGGGAGAGCCCGTGGAGCACGGCGATGCGCAGCGTCGACCACGCGTACGCGTTCTTGTCCGGCGCGTGCGTGTACAGGGCGGCCGCTGCCCGCCACAGCTGCCACGCGCGGTCCGTCTCCGAGGTCGAGCTCAGGCGCCGCTGCGTGTCGCTGTCCGCGGCGACCACCGTAAAGAACGCGGCCTTCCTGCGCATCGAGAGCGCGGTAAAGACCAGGCTGCTGTTCTCCCCCAGGGTCGTGTAGTGCACGCCGGCGAGGCACACCTTGGCCGCCCGGACGCAGATCCGGGAGCGGGACTCGGGGGAGAGGCCGTCGGCGGACGTCGCCCGGTGCAAAAGGTCGCTCACGCGGGAGCAGCGGGCGGCCACCTGCGGCGGGACCGGGTGCAGGGGGCCGGGGTCGCTCATGATGCAAGGGTTGGAGGGGGAGCTGACGGTGGTGGAGGGGGCGGACGTGGTGGAGGAGAAGGAGTGCGCGGAGGAGGTCGAGGTCATCGTGTCGGACCGTTCCAGCCTGGGAGGGGGGGAGGGGGGGAGGGGGGTTAGGGGGAGGGGGGGGACGGGGGGGGGGGCTAGGGTGTGCGACGCGACCGACATACGAAATCGAGACGAAATTCCCGAGACTCGCTCTCGCCCGCTTCCGCCGCAGACGGACACCTGCTTATTTCCCCTCTTCGTGCTCGCGCCCGCTTGCTTCTCCTCGCTCGCCCGCGCCTCACCTCCGAAACCCGGTGATGGTGTCCCCCGAGAAGCAGAACTCGCCCTCGCCCCAGCGCGAGAAGACGTGCGCGTCCTCGCTGCGCGCAATGTACTGCGCGAGCTTGACCGCGAGCTCGGCGTACCTGGGAGGGGAGGGGGAGGGAGGGGGGGGGTTAGCAGGGAAGGGTCACATAGAGGGCTGGTGCGCGTGTCGTACAGGGAGGAGAGGCGGGCGTTCTTGGCGAACGTGTTGAGCGCCTCGGCCGCGTGCTCGCAGACGGCCGCGGGGAGGGAGCCGGCGGGCGGGGGCGTCGCGGTCAAATCGGGCAGGTCCGCGGACACGGCGGGGGAGAGGCCGTGGCGCTTGCGGGAGGCGGGGTCGGAGGCGGGGGAGCCCTCGAACTCGGACGCGAGGAAGTCGTCGACCCCGGCGCCGCCGGTGTCCGCCATGGCGATGAGGGACGCCGCGGCGCCCTCGAGGGCGGCGGCGTGCCAGATGGGGTCGAGCGTGGCCTTGGTGAGCGAGGACGCCTTCAGGTACCTCTTGTACGCGTCGAGGGGCGACCCGGCCATCAGGCAGAGGTCCGCCGACAGCTTCTCGCGCCGAGCCGCCTGCCTCTTCCTCCTCGCCTCGGCCTCCTTCGCGGTCCCCCCCTCCCTCGCCTCCCCCGCCCCGTCGATCGGCGTGAGCAGCGGCGCGGACCTGAGGGAGCGCCTCCGCCCCACCGAGGACGCGACGGCGCGCGACAGGGAGGGGGGCGCGAGCTCCGAGTCGTTCCGCTTGATGCGGGACTCGTGCTGGCGGAAGATGGCCACCGCCATGTCGTTCACGACCACCGTGAGGTGCACCTCCATCATGGAGAAGGAGGAGGAGGAGGAGGGCGCGGAGGAGGGGGGGAAGACCACGAGCTCGGTGCCGAGCTCCTGGGCGGCGGGGGAGGCCAGGTCGAGCGGGGAGGACGCCGCCGCCTCCTCGAAGGAGTTGAACACGAACAGCCGCCGCAGAACGGAGCCGGGCAGCGGCCTTGCGGCCGCGCGCTCCAGGGACGCGCAGGTCTTGGACATGTAGGAGAGGACGTCGTCGATGGTGCAGGTGGTGGTCTTGGCGTCGATCGCAAACACCACGCCCGACACCCGGCGGTGCCCGTACAGATCCGACCACTGCCCCTGCGTCTCGTTCAGCGCGTCGCCCCCCCTTCCCGCGGACATGTCCAGGAAGCGCAGGCGCAGGCAGTTGGCCTGCGAGGAGTCGGCCGACCAGGAGAAGTGGTCCAGAGGCGACAGGTCGTAGCGCCAGTCGCCAGGGGGCGTCAGGTGCGGGAAGGGGATGACCACCACCGGGTCCGAGGAGGGCGCGGGGGAGGCGGCGGAGGCGGCGGAGGCGGTGGAGGCGGGGGTCGGAGAGGTGGGTAGGTTGGGGTGCGAGGGGGAAGAGGGAGGGGCGTGCTTGGCCTCGCGCTTCGTAGTGAAGGTGTGCAGAGAGGAGATCAGCTCGGAGGTCACGCTGGAGGGGGGGGAGCTGGACGGGGAGGTGCTGGGGGCGGAGGAGGGGATCTGGTTGGGTATGGGGAAGATGCACAGCGTGTTCATGGAGGAGTGCGCAAAGGAGGAGGACAGCAGCGAGGCTGGGGAGGGCGAGGGCGCAGACGAGGGCGCAGACGAGGGCGCAGACGAGGGGGGGGAGCTCATCGTGGAGGGGAAACTGGCAGTGCCAGAGGCGAGGATGGGGGAGGAGTGTGGTGTCAGGCGGGCGAGAGATAAGGGGTTGGACCTGGGGAGGAGTGCAAGCCCCGAAACAAGGAGGAGAAGGGGGGCGAAAGATAAGATAATCGGGGCTGCTCGGCGCCTGAGCACTTCACTCAGACACCCGGCTGCAACCCACCCACCCTCCTACCCCCTTCCACACCCACACCCCCCTCCTTCACCCCTCTCATCGACCGGCTCCCCCCCCAACGAGAGCTGCCATGGAGGCTGCCATGGAGGCTTCCATGTCGCTCGAGCAGACCGAAGGAGCCGAAGGAGCCGACCCAAGCAGCGCCATCCCGCTGTCCTGCAGCACGTCCTCCAGCGCGTCCTCCAGCGCGTCCTCGGAGCTCTGCTTTTCCCTGTCGTTCGACGCCCTCCCCCGCTCCCCCAGCACAGCGACGCTGGTCTCTGCGCTCGTCGACGGCGTGCCGGCAGCCTCCCTCCTGCTGCCTCCCCTCGTCGACCTTTCCTCCCTCTCCCCCGGGGTGGCAAATAACCCTCCCGCCCCCCTGCTCCCCAAGGCGCTGCCGCTGCCCGTCGCGGCCGACTGCTATGCCGCGTACCTAAAGCCGCTCCTCTCCCTCACGCGTGCGCCCACTCAGATCTACGCCGGCCCCCTCCTGGGCCCGCACTTCCCCTGCCCCCCCTCCCCCGCCTCCGCGACGCTCCAAGTCACCCACTACGCGGTCGCGCCCTTCCTCTCCTGCCTCCCCGCCCCGGCGTCCCTCCCGGAGATCCGCGCGCGGCGGCTCGCGGCCGCGGACAAGAGCGGGAAGGGCGAGGCGGCGCGCGCCGCCGTCGCAGAGTTCGTCGCGCTCACCAAACCCGCCGCGCCCGCTCCCGCCCCGCCCGCTCCCGCCGCGCCCGCAGCCTCCCTCCCCTCCCCCTCATCCTGGGCGCTCCGGCTCTCGGAGACAACCGGCGCCCCCGGCAACCCCTCGCAAGGGCTCGCCGACTTGATGTGCGTGCTGTGCTCCAAGCGCGGTCTCTCGTCCATAAAGGGCGGCGCTAACCACCTGCGCGCCCGGCACTCCTCGGAGCTGTGCGGCGACTGCCCTCCCTCCCTCTCCCCCGCGATCTACGCCTTCCACTGCCCCTTCCAGACCTTCCCCGCCCCCCCCCCGCCCAAGTCCCCGCCGCCCCCCTGCCTCTCCGAGCCGCTCCGCGTCGCCTTCCTCGACGACTACTACGCTGTCGTCGTCAAGCCGCAGGGCATCTCGACCATCAACGGCGCCGACTGGACCCTCGCCAAGGCGGACCTGCTGCAGGCGGTCACGCACAGGACGCAGCACTTTCAGCGCGGGTGGGGGCCGGTTGCTGCGAAGCCGCCGACGAAGCCGTCGCGGCCGGGGCCGTGGGCGCCGCGCGATCCCGGCTACGAGCTGCTCGCCGACGCGCTCGGAAAGGCGATGCCCGTGCACCGCCTCGACGCGCCCACCGGCGGGCTCGTGATCTGCGGCCGCACGCACCGCGCGGTGAGCGAGGCGACGGGGCTCTTCGCGGACAAGGGCAGGCTGCAGAAGCGGTACCGGGCGCTCGTGTTCGGGGACCTGAGGGAGAAGGAGGGGGAGGTGAACGAGCCCGTGGACGGCAAGCCGAGCAAGTCGCTGTTCAAGGTCGTCGACACGGGGGGGGGCGTGTCCACCGTTGACCTGTGGCCGGTCACGGGGAGGACGCACCAGCTGAGAAAGCACATGCTGGCCATCGGACACCCCATCGTCGGCGATCGCCGGTACGCCTTCGAGCGGTACAAGGGGGAGAAGCGCGCGTACGATTACTGCGCGACCGAGGGGGGGGAGGACCCGCACGCGCGCCTCTGCCTGTGGGCGCTGCAGGTCACGTTCACGCACCCGTTCTTGGAGGACGACGTCCAGTTTGACGTCGAGATCGAGGAGCCGGCGCGCTATGCGATGGTGAGGAGGGCGATCAGGGGCGGCGGGGAGGGGGGGGCAGAGGGGGAGGGAGGGGCGGAAGGAGGGGGGGAAGGCGGAGGAAAGAAGGCGAAGACGTAGTAAGCTGTAGAGTGACCGGGACAAGCCGGATGTTTGAATGAAGAAGAAGAAGAGAGCCTAACTAGGGTTCCCGATAACTCGCCAGGAGTACCCTAACCCTACCTTCAATTACACTCACCAGAACGATTTCTTGCAGCTGTTGTTAGCTGAGGGTCTCGAGGAACTTCACGATCCTGTCGCACGCGATCTCCGGCTGCTCGAGGTGCGGGACGTGCCCGCACTCGTCGACCATGCTGACCTGCACCTGCGGGATCCTCTCCCTGAACAGCGCCACGTTTTCCTTGGGCAGCACGCCGTCCTGCTCGCCCCACAGGAGCAGCGCCGGCACCCCCTTCTCGCCGACCGCCCTCGCGTCCTTGACCGGCCTGAAGCCGCCGCTCTCGATGAACTCGACCGTGGCCTCCCGCCACCCCTCCCTACGCGTGTGCAGGCAGCCGATCTCGATCGCGTCCCTTGTCGCGAACTTGGGCGCGTCCTTGTACGACAGCCTGTTGGCGAACGCGCGCAGCGGCCAGGACCTGAGCAGGCTCACGCCCAGGGACAGGAACGGGCCGGGCGGCGTGGGGCCGGTGCCGTCCACGTTGCCCTGCGCGTCGAGGAGGATGACGCCGGGGGTGGGCAGGGAGGACGCGAGGGAGAGCGCCACGGCGCCGCCGAGGGAGGCGCCGGCGTACGCGAGGGAGGCGGGGGGGAGGGCCTCGGACTCGCAGAGCGCGGCGGCGAAGGAGGCGGCGGCGGCCAGGCGGGAGGAGGCCGCGAAGGAGCAGGTGGGCGAGAGGTCGCCGAAGCCCCAGCCGTGCACGTCGGCGGCGTAGGCGCGCACGCCGCGCTGCGAGAGGAGCGGCAGCAGGCGCCGGTACTCGAGGCACGAGGAGTCGAAGCCGGGGAAGAGGAGCAGGGGCGGGAGGGAGGCGGGGGAGGCGGGCGGGATGTGGATGTAGGTCGAGGTGGTGGAGAGGGAGGGGCTGACTGCCCTGGGGACGGGCGTGGAGATGGTGCGCAGGTGGGGCAGGCAGGCGTGGTAGGCTGGGTCGCCGATGGGGAAGGTGGCCAGCGCCTGCGGGGAGGCCAGCGCCTGCGGGGAGGAAGGGGAGAGGGAGGAGCAGGGCAGGAGGAGCAGGGGGAGGAGCCGGATGAAGAGCATGCCCGAGTCTGCCTGCTCGAGTGCGAAGAGTGTCCTCGGCGAAGAGTGTCCTCGATCGATCGATCGATCGATCCTCCCATCCAACGCTGACAGAAGTACGCAGCGCTGCATCACGCCTATCTAGCTAGCGCTCTCCGTGCTCGAGCTCCGCCGGCCCTGCTGCTCCCCACTAACTCCCTCCCCCCCCCACTCCCTCTACCGCGCCACCCTCCAGCCCCTCCCTCCTCCTCTCGCCTCGCAGCCCGATGTCCCCTCCCTCCCACCTCACCGCCGCCCAGAAGCTGAAGCACGCGCAGCTGTCCTCCGCGCGCGACTCCATGGACGGGCAGCTCAAGTCCCTCTCGACCCTCTCGGCGCTCTGGCAGACGGCCCTGCAGCTCGCCGGCTTCCTGGCCCTGCTCATGCACCTGCAGGACCTGTACAAGCACGGGAAGAACGTGGCCGCCATGGACAGGCTGCCGCACTACGTGCCGCTGGTGCAGCAGTTCCTGTACACCGGCTCCGCAGTGTAAGGAGAGCGAGCGAAGCGAGCGAGCGCTGGGCTCGAGGGAGGTCTGGGCTCGAGGGAGGTCTGGGCGAAGAGCGAAGGTCTGGGTCGAGAGCGTGAGGAGTGCTAGCGGGTAGCGAAGACCCAGGCCGAGCGAGAGACCAGGCCGACCGAGAGACCAGGCTGACCGAGAGACCAGGCCGAGCGAGGGACCAGGCCGAGCTTCGCTTCGCGGTCTGGGCCCGAGCGAAGGTCTGGGCTCGAGCGGAGGTCTTGGCCTGAGCGAAGGTCTGGGTCGAGAGCGAGTAGCCGAAGGCGGCCGCTCGAAGGACCAGACTTTTGCTCGGGCCCAGGCCGAGCGAGCGAGCGAGGGCGCAGAAGCGCTGCTGGTGGCGAGAGCGTTAAAGCTAGCGATGGGGGGGCGAGCGACGGAGAGGCGAGCGAAGAGGCGTAAAATCGCGATTCCTCTGCGGCGGAAGCGAGTAAGCGAGGTGGCTGTCGGGGGGAGACCCCCCGAACCCCCCCTGCTGCCGGCGAGGTTGCACATGTGCTCGGTCGCGCGCCCGCGCCCAGCCTTCTTTTGCGCTCGCCTCCCTAACCCCCTCCCTCCCCCTCCTTCCCCCTCCCCCCCCCCCACCCCCCCAGCTCCGCGATCGCGCACCTGCTGTTCTTCAACCGCAACACGACGGCCGTGGTCTTCCGTCCCGACAACGTGTTCGTGGACGTCGTCTTCGTCTCCGGCTGCTTCTCGTGCCTGCTCGCTGCCTTCGCCTCCTACCAGCACGCGTTCTACAGCATGGAGGGGTCCATCAGCGTGCTCTGGTTCGGGGTGACGGTGGCGTCGCTGCTGTGCATGAGGTGGAACGTGCGGACCGCGATGCGGACTAGGAACGAGGCGGTGGAGCTCATGATCAAGCTGGAGGGGGGGGGGAAGGGGGGAGGGGGGGAGGTCAAGGCGGAGAAGAAGGGGAGGGGGAAGAAGGATAAGGCAGTTTGAGTGTTTCCCAAACCAAACAAACTCCTCCATCCCGGCAATGCAAATTACGAAGAGCCGCCTGGGGGGCACCCCGCTTGCGATCTGCTCGTTCGCTGTTTGTCGGAGTTGAAGTCGCAGTAAGTGCGTGGCTGAGAGGCCGTTGAAGGCTGCGACGCTACGCAGCACGCGTACACTGAGGCTAAAGTGGATTAAATAACGCCCCCGTTGAGCCCCGACCCAAAAACTTGCCCCAGACACACCTGGCCGCCCCCCCCATGATGATGTCCCCCCCCCTCCCCCGAGACTCTTTTTCGACCTGGTTTTCCAACCTCCACCCTGCGGTTAGCGTTGGCACTCCGCGCGTCAGCTTGTACCTTCCACCACCCAAACTTCACTTCCTCGCCTCCTCAACCCTACCCACCCACTCCC
>BRYB01001894.1:1198-16086 GCA_030267505.1 Tetraparma gracilis | reverse complement strand
CCCCCCCTCCCTAACCCCCCCCCCCCCCCCCTCATCCTCCCCCCTCGCGTCAACAGGGGGGCGGCATGTACGTCACCGACAGCAGCACCGTCGATGTGTTCGGGACGCTGTTCTCGGGGAACACTGCCAGCAGAGGAGACGACATCTACCGTGACAGTGGGACAGTGACGATTCACTCGACCTGCCCTGCCGGGTACGAAGGGAGCAGCGCAGCGCAAGGCGGTGCGCTTGATACGGGCGGCACGGTCAGCGGCCCCCTGTTCTCCTTCAGCAGGTGCACCGTCTGCCCCGCTGGCGGCTACTCCGCGTCCCCCGGCTCGGACTGCGTGGCCTGCTCTGCAGGCACTTACCTCTTGGACCTGTCTACCTCCTCCTCCCTTCATGACGAAATCACCGATTGCACGACCTGCCCCTCGGGTCGCTACAATGGGGACGCGGGAACCTCAGCCGTCGAGCATAGTTCTATTGCCACGTGCTCCGAGTGCATCCCCGGCACGTTCCTTGAGGACGATGGTGACGATCGTGCCAACCATGACGTATCTGAAGACTGCAAGAGCTGTGGAGTCGGTACATTCGCGGAAGACAGTGGCTCGTCTATCTGTCAGCAGTGCGAGGAGGGTTTAAGCAGCCCGCCGGGCGCAGTTGCGTGTAGTTTCTGCCCAGCTGGGTACGAGTGTGCCGCCGGTACTACAACGGCATGTGCCGCTGGGAGTTATAGTGCCGGTGGCTCCTCTTGCGTCCCCTGCGAAAGAGGGTTCAGGTCAGTGCTGAGTAGTGATCGCCGCCACCCTCCTTCCTGACCCTCTTCTTTTACTGTACAGGTGCCCGGGGGCTTCTAACCACAATCCGTGCTCGTCGGGCTCGTACCAGGATGAAGCAGCGCAAGACGAATGCAAGGCTTGCCCGGCCGGAAAGCTCCAGACTGCTGAGGGTGCTTCGTCATGCTACGAGTGCCCCGCTGGTCACTTCTGCCCTGAGGGCTCGAAGACCACTATCAAGTGCGGAAGTGCCGCGCTTTACTGCCCCAAGCATTCAGCCACTGTCAGCATTGCGTCGGCTGGCAATTTCACAACCCCGTCCATGGCTTCTCCTACCGTCCGTGTGTCCGAGGAGCCCTGCCCAGTAGGACACGCATGTGTGGGTGGGTTGAAGTTCCCTTGCACTGCACTCATCAGCTTCCAGGCTGATGTCGGCCAAGCGTCGTGCTCCTTGTGCAGCACCTGTGCAGTGGGGAAATTCATCTCCTCGAACTGCACAACAATTTCGGATACAGGTTGCACCTCGTGTGAGGCAGGCAAGTTCGGAGACGGCACGAACTCCAACTGCTTTGATTGCGACGAGAGCGGGACGGTTTCTAGCGCGGGTGCATCGAGATGCACTTACTGCGCTGCCGGCGAGATCCCGAACGCTGCTAAGTCCTCCTGCAGGTAAGCACAAGCGAATCGAAGGCAGCGAGCGGGAGTCGGCGAGCGTGAGAGATGGGTCGCTAAAGTACATCGGGTAGCACCGCCGCTGCGGCCACCAGCTTCTTCTTTTGGGGATACCTGGCACGGGGTTGGCGCTTCTACCACGCAAGAGAGGTTTTTTGTGAACTGCTGTCGTAGCAGAGCATCTGAATGTGCTAGAAAAACTAACCCTCTCTTTTGTGCGCCTCACTCACTTGCGCAGTGCCTGTGGCTCGGGCAAGTACAGCAGTATCGGTGACTCCAGTTGCACCGAGTGCGAGGCCGGCCAGTACTCCACAGGAGAGCGCGCTGCCAAGTGCGAGTTCTGCGCGCCCGGCAAGTACAGCTCAGCTCCTGGGGCTCCGTCCTGCTCCATCTGCTCTCCGGGTCACGTGTCGTCGACTGGAGATTCCACCTGCGACGCTTGCAGCGCGGGCAAGCACGAAGACGGCAACACCTGCCAATCGTGCGTTGCAGGGAAGTTCAGCGGGAGTGGAGCCGCTAGCTGTGAATCGGAGTGCCCGCAAGGGCACATCAGCCCTGCCGGTGCGGCTGAGTGCGAACCGTGCGAGGCTGGTACCTACGCAGCCGGAGGTGTGGCGTGTGAGTTGTGCACTGCAGGACGTTACAGCGACTCGACAACCAACGAGTGCATGAGCTGTAGTTCAGGCTACTACTCGGCAACGGGCGCCACGGTGTGTGTCGAGTGTGAGAGCGGCAAGAAGAGCAGTCCGGACTTCGACTCCTGCGACCTGTGTACCACGGGGCGCTACAGTCCAGGCGGTACCGACCACTGCGACTCGTGCGCACCAGGCCACTACTCCTCCACCGGCGCCGCCACGTGTGCCGCGTGCGAGAGCGGCAAGAAGAGTACCCCTGCTCTTGATGCCTGCGAGAACTGCCAGGCTGGCAAGTTCAGCTCGTCCGGCTCGTCCGAGTGCGCCTCAAACTGCCGTACGTTCTCGCCCTTCACTACCTTTTTACGTTTGTGACTAACCCTCCAATCCCTCGCAGCTGCCGGCACGTACGCAGGACTTGGGGCCTCCACCTGCCAAGCCTGCGACCCCGGCACGTTCTCCGCTGAGGGAGCAGAAGCATGCACGAACTGCGACCCGGGCAGCTTCAGCAAGGCTCAGGCCGGCAACTGCACGCTGTGCCCGACCGGCGAGGTGTCTGGTGCCGCGGCCAGCTCGTGCACGGCTTGCAACGCGACCATCGGCTTCACGAGCAGCAGCCCGGGGCAGAGCTCGTGCACGTTCTGCGGACCAGGAAAGCGAGCGGATGCAGTCATGAATGAGTGCGAGGCGTGCCGCCCCGGATACTTTTCCGTCGGCGGGTCCGCTGCATGCAAGGCTTGCTCCGAGGGCAAGTACGCTGAGGCAGGAGGGCTCAGCTTCTGCGAGACGGTGGGCGCTGGGTCGGAGGTGGCGTGGACGGGCGAGCTGCGGACGAGCACGACGCTGTGTGCTGCAGGGCGCTACAGCGTGGGCTCGACGGACGAGTGCTCGCAATGCACTGATGGGTACAGCACCGAAGGCTCTTCGAACTGCGAGAAGTGCGGCACGGGGACTTACTACGACGCCGTAGCGATGACGTGCTCCAACTGTCCTGCCGGGAAGTTCTCGACGTCCGGTGCCGAGTCCATCGACGGATGCGATGCCTGCCAGCGCGGCTTCGTCAGCGAAGAGGCTGGCCTGGGCTTCTGCGACCCGTGCACTCCCGGCAAGCGCGCTTTGCCGGACAACACCACGTGCGTAGCATGTGACGCTGGGAAGTATAGCAGCGTCGCTGCCCACGAGTGCATGAGCTGTGAGGCCGGAAAGTGCGTTCACAGCCGAGAGCAAACCGTTGTTGCCCGTGTTGACTCTAACTCGCTACATCCCACTCTGGTGCAGGTACGCTGGCTTGCCCAACTCCTACAGCTGCGAGACGTGCGCGGACAACATGGATACCAACGGGACTGTGGGCAACTTGAAATGCATGTGCAAGGATGACTTCGAGACCGTGGGCAGCGAGTGCAAGTGCGCCCCCGGTTACATGCTTGAGAGCGGCCGCTGCGTGCTATGCGCAGCTGGCTTCTACAAGTCGGGAGTGAGCAACGAGGCGTGCAGGAAGTGCAACACGGAGGAGCACAATGAGGGTGTGCTGGGGAGCATCACAACGGACACTCCTGCAACCTCCTCCTTGGACTGCACGTGCAGCAAGAGCGAGTTCCGGGTGCTGGAGCCGCCCGAAGCGAACACCGCCCACTACATCGGGCAGTGCTTGACGTGCCCCGACGGCACCGACTGCTCTGGGCCTGGCATCATGGTGGAGTCGTTGCCGCTGAAGAAGGGCTACTGGCGGAGCAACTCGTCGTCGCACAACATCGTGCCGTGCTACACCGAGAAAGCCTGCTCGCACCCCAACCGCACCACCACGGCTGCTGACTTCAACGTGGACGACCAGTGCACCGAGGGGCACACCGGGCCCATCTGCAACGTTTGCAAGAAGGGCTACGCTAAGTCTGTGACAGGGGAGTGCGAGGAGTGCGTCTACGAGTCGTCCGTCCCGGACGAGATGTACGTGCGCCGCCGCCCCCCCCCCTCACCCCCTCTTCCCCTCCCCCTCACACTTCTTCTGTGCTCGCTCGCACAGGTACGCATTCGTGGCGATCGTTGGCGTGGTCACCGCCACCATCCTTGCGTGCGTGCGCCGCCGCATCAAGAAGAAGCGGAGGAAGCGCAAGCAGAGGCTAGCAGCAAGAGACGAGCTCGGTGGAGGGGCGAGGCAACCTCCTGCGACGCTGAAGAAGCACTGGATTGAGCGTGCCCGCACCAAGATCAAGATCCTGACCTCGTTCTACCAGATCGTGAGCCAGTTCGAAAGCATCCTGAGCGTTCAGTACCCTCCATTGTTTGAGAAGTTTGGGAGGTTCGTGTCCAAGTTCGTGAATCTTGACGCTTTGAACCTGGCCAAGGTGGGTTGTCTGGTGCAGACCAACTTCTATCACAAGCTGGTCCTGTCCACGATGGGCCCGCTGTGCGTCGCGGTGATGATCGGGCTGGGTGCGCTTGTGATGAAGAAGAGGGCCAAGGACCACGCAGGGAAGCAGGCGGCGATCGACGGCGCCGTGTCGCTCTTCCTAGGGCTCACGTACCTGGTGTTCTCGTCCGTCTCTACGACGGTATTCGACACGTTCAACTGCAAGACCTTCGGCGACGACCCGAGAGAATACATGATGAGCGACCAGTCGGTGGACTGCGGGACGCCCGACCACTCCTGGTACCAGGCTTACGCGGGCGCGATGATGATCGTGTACCCCGTGGGCATCCCCGTGCTGTACGGCGTGCTGCTGTGGAGGGCGCGGGAGCAGCTGCAGGAAGAGGGCAGGGAGGGTAATGAGAAGCTGCACAAGATCGCGTTCCTGTGGCAGGACTACGAGCCGGAGCTGTGGTGGTTCGAGGTGTTCGACTGCGTGAGGAGGCTGAGCCTGACGGGGCTCCTGGTTTTCGTGTTCAAGGGGCAGGCGAGTCAGATTGTGGTGGCACTTGTGAGCATGCGCGAGCGCCAAACTTATTCAACACGAAAGCTAACTCAATGTCATTGCGCAGGTGCTGGCGTCCCTCTCTGTGGTGGCTTTCGTGCACTGGCGGCCGTTCGTGATAGACTCGAATGACAACCTTCAGATCGTGTCGCAGGTCACCCTCTTCTTCACGCTGTTTTCTGCGCTGATCCGAAAGCTGGACGTCGACAAGACGGACA
This sequence comes from Tetraparma gracilis, assembly GCA_030267505.1. NCBI lineage: Eukaryota > Bolidophyceae > Parmales > Triparmaceae > Tetraparma > Tetraparma gracilis. Next base: position 10,897 of record BRYB01001894.1, on the reverse strand, counting down.
AGTACGACCAGGCCACATTCGGGGTCATGTTGATCTTCGTGAATTCGCTGGGCGTCGCTATCGTGGTGGCGAGCCAGTTCGCTAAGCCGTTCACGAAGGTCTTCAACAAGCTCACGCGCAAGCACCTGCACGCAGCGCCCTTGACGGGCGTCGGGGAGGAGCACGCCGACTGGGTGGAGTTCGAGCGCTACTTCAGGAGGCTGGCGGTGAGCGACGAGAAGGAGGCGGGTTGGGAGGCGATGGAGACGAAGGATTGGGGCGGAAAGAAGAAGAAGACGAAAGAGTGGCTCGAGGAGACGGGTGCTGTGGGAGAGTTGCGGTGCGCAAACGGCGACGGCCCCATGGATCAGAGCCGCGTCACGTTCGAAGTCGAGCACAGCCTTGATGCCGTCTACGAGTACCTGACGACTTTTACTAAGCCGGAGGGCAACATGCTCGAGCACAACCACATGATCACGAACAAGGACGGGACGCTGGACATGTACGTAGCAACCAAGATGCCGTGGCCGCTCAGTCCGAGGGACTTCAAGCTACAACGCATGCAGGCGAAGGGAGGCAAGGATGCTGTTGTATTGTCGAGGTCAATCGAAGACGGGGATGCAGGGAAGAAGAGGGCTGCGAGATTGGGACGGGTGCGTGGAGAGCTTAGGCTGGTGGGGTTCTTCCTGGAGAAGAGCGGGGTCGCTGGGGAGTGCACGAAGATCGTGTACGTGCTCGAAGCCAGTTTGCGTGGGGTCATGAACCTTGACCTCTTGAACAAGATGGCATCCGGGCCGCAGCTGAAAAGCGTCGTCGACAATTGCACGAACCTCGGTAAGGAGGAGGTAGAAAATGAGGAGGAGGGCAGGGGTAGCAGCCTGTTCGCGGCGCCGAGGAAGTGGCTCAGGACCATCAGCAGCGGCGCGGCTGAGTTGGGAGGCGGGGTTTTGAGCAGGGAGGAGCGGCGGCGGAAGAAGGAAGAGGCGCGGAGGGCGTTCGAGGCGACCGCGCCGGGGTACGCGGGGGAGCCGGAGAAGCCCCCGCCGCCACCCCCGGGCGCGCCGCCGCCCAACAACGACATCTTCGACAAGCTTCGGCTGCAGCGGGAGGCGGCCGCGAAGGCGGGAAGCGTCGTCGAGATCGAGCTCACAGACAACCCGCTACGGAAGGAAGGGGAGGCGGGCGCGGAGGCAGGAGTAGGAGCAGATGGGAGGGCGGTGGACGGGAGGAAGCTGCGAAACCTCGACAGCTTCAATGCCAATAAGATCAGGGCCAAGGCCGCGAAGAAGCAGCAGCGGAAGGGGGGGGGGGGGGGGGTTGGGGGAACTACCGCCAACCTTGCAATCGTAACAGCAATCACGCTCGCAATGGGGGTGGCAGCTTTGGAAGCACAGGAACTCGGAAGAGCGCTAGAGGTGACCAATGTCGGGCAGTACTGCTATGGGGAAAACTTTTTCGGGTCTAACCAGTACACGAACTGCGAGGCCGGATACTACTGCCCCGGATCCGATGGTTATTGGAGCTGCTGGGGGAGCGACGGACAGACTGCTGATCTTGGGTGGCCGAAGATCGAGTGCCCGGCGGGGACCTGGAGCGGGGCTGGGCAGGGCAGCTGCACGAACTGCGCAGCGGGAACCTGGAGTACGGAGAAGCAAAGCAACGGCTGTAAAAACTGTGCAGCAGGAAAATACAGCATGGCGCGGTCGTCGAGCTGTTCTGTTTGCCCCGCTGGATCTTACAGTGCTGGAGCCGGTGCCTCGGCATGCATGACGTGCCCGGCGGGTCGCTACAACGACGATGATGCGACTAGTGCCAGCGAGCACAACTCTATCACCACGTGCTCAGAGTGCGAGCCTGGCAAGTACATCGAGGACGAAGCAGAGAACCTCTCCCGACACAACGACGCCGTTGATTGCTTGAGCTGCATGTACAACACCTTCGCGGCTGAGCGTGGCTCCGCCATGTGCGAGGAGTGCCCTACAGGCAAGAGCAGTTCACCTGGAGCAAGTGTGTGCGGTGAATGTCCCACCGGCTACGAGTGCAAGGAGGGTAAGACGACCCCCTGCAGTACTGGCAAGTTCAGCAACGGAGGTAGCGCTTGCTTGGACTGCGAAGAGGGGTACAAGTACGTGGTTCAGTATCGATTCTCTCTATTCCCACTAATCCCGCTCAACTCCGCAGGTGCCCCGGTGCGTCGAATCGCGCCGCATGCTCGGCAGGTTCCTTCCAAGATGAGCGCGCGAAGGGAACTTGCAAGCCGTGTGCAAAGGGCACGTACCAGAGTGCCAAAGGCGCCACTCTATGCGACATCTGTCCTGCCGGCTATTTCTGTCCTGAGGCCTCAACAACGCCGATAGAGTGCGGAAGCCATGCGCTTTTCTGTCCCTCGAACTCAAGCACCGTAACAATTGCTTCCGACGGGTCCTTCACGACGCCGATAGACTCCAACTCAACAACCCGGTCGTCTGAGTCGCCATGCCCAGCAGGCTACGCGTGCCTGGGTGGAGTCAAGACAGAATGCATCACGCTCACCAGCTTCCAGCCTGTTGGCGGCCAGGCATTGTGCTCATCGTGCAGCACATGTGCTGTCGGCGAGTTCATCTCCGCTAGCTGCACTACAACCTCTGACACCGGCTGCTCCAACTGTCCTGCGGGGACGTCTGGGGATGGTACGTCCCCCCCCTATAACCGCATACTCACGGACCGTAGCCCGCTAACTCATTGACGCTCGCAGGTACAAGCTCCTCCTGCATCGAGTGCGGCGACGGAATGATATCGGAGGTGGGCGCGCTGGCTTGCAGGTACTGCCCTGCTGGTCAGATTCCCTCCGTCGACCAGACCTCTTGCATTGATTGTCCGTCGGGCAGCTACAGCAGCATCGGCGACTCCGGCTGCACCGAGTGCAACGCGGGGCAGTACTCCGCACAGGAGCGCGCTAACAAGTGCGAGTTCTGCGCGCCCGGCAAGTACAGCTCAGCTCGTGGTGCCTCGTCCTGCTCCATCTGCCCTTCAGGTCACGTGTCGTCAACCGGCGATTCCACCTGCGAAGCGTGCAGCGCGGGCAAGCACGAAGACAGCAACACCTGCCAAGCGTGCGTTGCAGGGAAGTTCAGCAAAGAAGGAGCATCCGACTGCGAATCTTTCTGCCCTTTGGGGCACGTCAGTCCTGCCGGTGCGGCTGAGTGCCGACCATGCGAAGCGGGTACATCCGCATCGATGGGAGTCTCCTGCAACATCTGCGCCAGTGGGCGTTACAGCGCTGCTGCCGCTGCCTCCTGCACAGTCTGTGACCCAGGCCACTATTCGGCAACGGGCGCCGCGGAGTGTGTCGAGTGCGAGAGTGGCAAGAAGAGCAGTCCGGGCTTCGACTCCTGCGACCTGTGTACCACGGGGCGCTACAGTCCAGGCGGTACCGACCACTGCGACTCGTGCGCACCAGGCCACTACTCCTCCACCGGCGCCGCCACGTGTGCCGCGTGCGAGAGCGGCAAGAAGAGTACCCCTGCTCTTGATGCCTGCGAGAACTGCCAGGCTGGCAAGTTCAGCTCGTCCGGCTCGTCCGAGTGCGCCTCAAACTGCCGTACGTGCTCACACCTTCGCGACCTGTTTATTCTTCACTAACCCCTTCCCTCCCTCGCAGCTGCCGGCACGTACGCAGGGCTTGGGGCCTCCACCTGCCAGGCCTGCGACCCCGGCACGTTCTCCGCTGAGGGAGCAGAGGCATGCACGAACTGCGACCCGGGCAGCTTCAGCAAGGCTCAGGCCGGCAACTGCACGCTGTGCCCGACCGGCGAGGTGTCTGGTGCCGCGGCCAGCTCGTGCACGGCTTGCAACGCGACCATCGGCTTCACGAGCAACAGCCCGGGGCAGAGCTCGTGCACGTTCTGCGGACCAGGAAAGCGAGCTGATGCAATCACGAACGAGTGCGAAGTGTGCCTCCCCGGGTACTTCTCCGTCGGAGGGACCGCTGCGTGCGAGGTTTGCTCCGAGGGCAAGTACGCTGAGGCAGGAGGGCTCAGCTTCTGCGAGACGGTGGTTGCTGGGTCGGAGGTGGCGTGGACGAACGAGCTGCGGACGAGCACGACGCTGTGTGCTGCAGGGCGCTACAGCGTGGGCTCGACCGATGAGTGCTCGCAATGCGCTAACGGGTACAGCACCGAAGGCTCTTCGAACTGCGAGAAGTGCGGCACGGGGACTTACTACGACGCCGTAGCGATGACGTGCTCCAACTGTCCTGCCGGGAGATTCTCGACGTCCGGTGCCGAGTCAATCGACGGATGCAATGCCTGTCAGCGCGGCTTCGTCAGCGAAGAGACTGGCCTGGGCTTCTGCGACCCGTGCACTCCCGGCAAGCGCGCTTCGCCGGACAACACCACATGCATTGACTGCGAGGCAGGAGAGTACAGCAGCGTCGCTGCATTCGAGTGCAATGACTGCGAGTCCCCCAGGATTTCGTCCACGAGCAGCTCTGACAGCTGCACGACGTGCCCCAACAATGAGGACACCGGCGGCGAGGATGGTCAGTCTGAGTGCACCTGCAAGCTTGATTTCGTCATCGGAGAGAGCGGCAGGTGTGTGTGTCGTCCGGGGTTCACGCTTGAGAATGGACAGTGCGTACTGTGCGCGCCTGGCTTCTACAAGGGCACGACCGACAACGAGCCATGCAGGAAGTGCAACACGGCCGACCACAAGGAAGGCGTGTGGGGATCCATCACGACCAACACGCCGGCCACCTCTTCGCTCAACTGCACTTGCAGCAAGAGCGAGTTCAGGGTGCTCCGCCCTGACCATGATGTGAACGGGACCCACTTCATCGGCAAGTGCCTCCCGTGTCCAGAAGGCACCGACTGCGACGAGCCAGGCATCACGGTCGAAGCGTTGCCGCTCAAGAAGGAATACTGGAGGAGCGGGCCGCTCTCTCACAAGCCGGTGAAGTGCTATGCAGAAACGACCTGCACGCACCCGAACCGCACCACTACGGTTGCTGACTTCAATGTGGACGACCAGTGCACGGAGGGGCACACCGGCCCCATCTGCAACGTTTGTAAGAAGGGCTACGCCAAGTCCGTGACTGGGAAGTGCGAGGAGTGCGTGTACGAGTCGTCGATCCCTGATGAGATGTACGTGCGCGAGCGAAGGAGCTCACGAGCGAAGCGCGCAGGTTACACGCGAAGAGAAGTGATAGGCGAGCCCCATCCTCACGCTCCTTTTGCAGGTACGCGTTCATCGCCGTCGTGGGCGTGATGACGGCAGTTGTCCTAGCCTGTGTGCGCCGCCGTGCCAAGAAAAAGCAGAAGAAGCGCAAGGAGAGGCTCGCTGATGCAGACGGCTTGGCGAGTGGGCGAGCAGCGACGACCAGCAACCCCAGCAAGCACTGGATCAAGCGTGCCCGCACCAAGATCAAGATCCTGACATCGTTCTACCAGATCGTAAGCCAGTTCGAAAACATCCTGAGCGTGCGCTACCCGAAGGCATTCGAGGAGTTCGGGCGGCTCGTATCCAAGTTTGCGAACCTGGACGCACTCAACCTGACCAAGGTGGGGTGTCTGGTGTCAACGAACTTCTACGACAAGCTGCTCGTGTCAACTCTGGGGCCGATCTTGGCCTCCATCCTCATCCTGCTTGGCGCGCTCGTGATGATGAAGAGGGCCAAGGACCACGCAGGGAGGCAGGCGGCGATCGACAGCGCAGTAGCGCTGTTCCTGGGGCTCACGTACCTGGTGTTCTCGTCCGTCTCTACGACGGTATTCGACACGTTCAACTGCAAGACCTTCGGCGACGACCCGAGAGAATACATGATGAGCGACCAGTCGGTGGACTGCGGGACGCCCGACCACTCCTGGTACCAGGCTTACGCGGGCGCGATGATGATCGTGTACCCCGTGGGCATCCCCGCGCTGTACGGCGTGCTGCTGTGGAGGGCGCGGGAGCAGCTGCAGGAAGACGGCAGGGAGGGAAATGAGAAGCTGCACAAGATCGCGTTCCTGTGGGAGGACTACGAACCAGAGCTGTGGTGGTTCGAGGTGTTCGACTGCGTGAGGAGGCTGAGCCTGACGGGGCTCCTGGTGTTCGTGTTCAAGGGGCAGGCGAGTCAGATCGTCGTGGCCATGGTGCGTGCGGTAGCAACCGAGCAAAGGGATAGAGGGGGGCGAGCGAGAGAAAGACCCCCCGCAACCCACTATTAAAGTTTGCCTTACCCTTTGCGCAGGTGCTGGCGTCTCTCTCCGTGGTGGCCTTCGCGCACTGGCGGCCGTTCGTCAAGGACGCCAACGACAATCTTGCGATCGTGTCGCAAATTGCACTCTTCTTCACGCTGCTCGCTGCTCTCCTGAGGAAGCTGGACGTCGACGAGACTGACAAGTACGACCAGGCAACGTTCGGGGCTGTCTTGATCTTCGTCAACTCCCTGGGTGTCGCGATGGTAATGGCGAGTCAGCTCGTGAAGCCATTCACTAAGATCTTCAACAAGCTCACGAGCAAGCACCTGCACGCGGCACCCTTGACGGGCGTCGGGGAGGAGCACGCCGACTGGGCGGAGTTCGAGCGCTACTTCAGGAGGCTGTCGGTGAGCGACGAGAAGGAGGCGGGTTGGACGGAGATGACCGCAAAGGACTGGGGTGGGAGGAAGAAGGTTATGGTGGAGTGGCTCGAGGAGACAGGAGCTGTGGGGAAGTGGAGGTGCGCCAATGGCGACGGGCCCATCGACCAGGCAAGGGTCACCTTCGAGGTCGATCACAAGCTCGAGGATGTCTGGGAGTACTTGACTGCTCTCAGCAAGCTGACAGGGAGGCAGCTGGAGCACAACCACATGATTACGAACAGGGACGGCTCGATTGACGTTTACCAAGCGATCAAGATGCCGTGGCCGCTCAGCCCGAGGGACTTCAAGTTTCAGAGAATGGACGTGATGGGCACAGACGGAGCCGTTATGATGAGCAGGAGCGTTGCGGACGGGGACGCAGCGATAAAGAGGGCGGAGAGGTTGGGAAGGGTCAGGGGCGACTTGAGGTTGGGAGGCTACTTCTTGGAGAGGGGGGGGGTAGCAGGGGAAAGCACGAAGGTCGTGTACTTGCTCGAAGCCTACCTGGGTGGTGTCATGAACCTCGATCTGTTGAACAAGAGGGCTTCCGGGCCACAGATGAAAGCGATCGTCGACAACTGTACAGGCTTGAGAGAAGGGATTGAGGACGAGGAGGCGGGCAGGGGCAGCAGTTTGTTCGCGGCGCCGAGGAAGTGGCTCAGGACCATCAGCAGCGGCGCGGCTGAGTTGGGGGGGGGGGTAATGAGCAGGGAGGAGCGGAGGCGGCAGAAGGAGGAGGCGCGGAGGGCGTTCGAGGCGACCGCGCCGGGGTACGCGGGGGAGCCGGAGAAGCCCCCCCCGCCACCCCCGGGCGCGCCGCCGCCCAACAACGACATCTTCGACAAGCTCCGGCTGCAGCGGGAGGCGGCGGCGAAGGCGGGAGGCGTCGTCGAGATCGAGCTCACGGCGAACCCGATGCAGAAGGGGGGTGGGGGGGGGCGGAAGACGACGGCCAGGGGGGTCGACGATCGGAAACTTAAGAGCCTCGAGAGCTTCAACGCCACCAAGGCAAAGAAGCATCAGCGGTAGTGGGTGGAGGGGGTGGGGGGTGGGGGTCATCACGGTGATCAGAGAAGTGTAACAATATAGGCGCATTGATGCATGTGGGACGGGGCGGCAGACCCGATCACACAACGACTTCATGCAGCGGGGGAATATTTAGATTAGAGTGGAGCAGAATTTCAAGGCAACCCCTCTCTCTCTTATTCTCCTGCCCGCCCCCCCCCCCCCCTCCCTCAGCCCAACCCGCTCCTCAGAGCTTGGAGGGCACGACGTCGGCGCCGTTGAGAGGAGGGACCTTGGCCCCCGATTCCTGCACCCCCTGTCCCCACGGCGCCATGGTGACGAGCTCCTCGGACGCGGTGGGGTGGATGGCGACGCAGGAGTCGAAGTCGGCCTTGGTGGCCCCCATCTTCATGGCGACGCCGAAGCCCTGCATCATCTCGTCGGCGCCCATGCCGATGACGTGCACGCCGACGACCTGCTCGTTGGGGCCGGCGGTGACGAGCTTCATGGCCGTCACGGGCTTGTCCTCGAAGGCCATGTCGAACACGCCGTACCAGAGGTTGGCGAACTTGGACCTGTACACCTTGACGTTGGCCTCGCCGTACTTCTCCTTGGCCTGCGCCTCCGTGATGCCGATGGTGCCGATGGGGGGGTGTGAGAAGACCACGGTGGGCACCAGGTCGTCTGCGGGAGAGCGGAGGCGGGTGGAGGCGAGCGGAGGCGAGCGAAGCGAGCGCGGAGAGGAGTTAGGGGGGGGCACAGAAAGGGGAGGGGCGGAGGCGAGCGAAACGAGCGCGGAGAGGAGTTGGGGGGGGCACAGAAAGGGGAGGGGCGGATGCGAGCGAAGCACATGTGCACATGTGCGGCCGAGCACATGTGCGGCCGAGCACATGTGCGAGCGAGCACATATGCGGCCGAGCACATGTGCGAGCGAGCACATGTGCGAGCGAGCACATGTGCGACCTCGCCGGCTGCAGGGGGGGTTCGGGGGGTCTCCCCCCGACAGCCCCCTCGCTTGCCCACTTCCTCCGCAAACGGGCCTCCCTGCACCTTCCTCTCGCTCGCGCACGCACAGGAAACCTTGGCGTCGGCGTCCCCGTTGAAGAGGCGGTCGGCGAGGCGGCGGCCTGCTGCGATGGCCATGGGGGTGAGCTCGACGTTGCTGCACACGTCGCCGACGGCGAACACGGAGGGCGAGGAGGTGGCCGAGTAGTCGTCCACCGCGATCTTGCCGGAGGGCGCCAGGGAGACGCCGCCCTCCTCCAGGTTCAGCGACCCGGTGAGCGGCTTGCGCCCGGTGGCCATGATCACGGCGTCCACGTCCGTCACGGAGCCTCCGGCCTGGCGTGCAAGAGAGAAGTTAGCGGGGCACGGAGCGAGCGAGGGAGCGAGGGAGCGAGGGAGAGAGCGAGGGAGCGGGCGAGGGGGCGAGGGAGCGAGTGAGGGGGCGAGGGAGCGAGCGAGGGGGCGAGGGAGGGAGCGAGCGGGCGAGCACGAAGCGAGCGAGCGAGCACGAAGCGAGCTAGCGAGCACAACCCGAGCGAGCACAAATCGAGCGAGCACAAACCGAGCGAGCACAACCCGAGCGAGCATAAAGAGTTATGTTTCGCGCGCTGCAACAAACACTGGGTCGTGCGGCCTCACGCGTTCGCTCGCGGCAAAACAGGAGCACGCCTGCCGCAGGGGGGGTTCGGGGGGTCTCCCCCCGACAACCCTCCTGTGACCCGCTTCCGCCGCAGAAGCGCTGCGCTCGGCTTGGGTGGCGCACCTGCAGGTTCACGGTCTTCTTGCCGCCCTCCGCCGAGATGGAAGCCACGCCGCCGGTATCCCTGAGAATCTTGATGCCGTTCCTCTGCATCTCCGAGTCCAATGTGCTCGATATGATCTCGTCGAACTCCCTGAGCGCGATGTTCTTGCGCAGCACGAGCGTGACGTCGCTGCCGAGCGCCTGGAGCACGCCGGCGAGCTCCACCGCGATGTAGCCGGCGCCCACCACGACGGCCTTCTTGGGCAGCTCCTCGAGCTCGAAGAAGCCGTCCGAGGAGATGGCGTGCTCCGCGACGCCGTCCCCGGGGGGGAACGAGGGGTAGCCGCCGGTCGCGAGCAGCACGTTCTAGGGGGAAGGGGGGGGGGGG
>BRYB01001866.1:2991-17339 GCA_030267505.1 Tetraparma gracilis | reverse complement strand
GCGGACATCAACCATCGAATCGTGCAAGCGAGCAAGATGTTCGGCTGCCTGCGGAAGACGCTCTGCGGGAGGAGGATAAAGATCGGCACGAAGTACATCATGTACAACGCATTCGTCCTCCCCATCCTGACGTTTGGTAGCGAGTTCTGGCGCCTCACCGCCAAGTCGCTCGGGAAGTTAGTGTCGTACCACAGGAAGAACGTGCGCGCCATGGCCGGCCTCACGACCTTCCAGACCTGGAAGGAGCGCATCAGCGCCTTCGAGCTCGAGGAGAAGTGCAGGGCGACCTACGGCAGCACGAAGATCGGCGAAGACGGCAAAGTGACGATGGAGGAGCACTTCGGGCCGTGCCCGCGCAGCATGAGAAGCTACATAGCGGAGCGCGCCCTGCGGTGGCTCGGCCGTGTGGCTAGAATGCCCAGCGACAAGCTCCAGCGCCGCATGCTCTCCGCCTGGATCTATCGAGCGAAGGGCAGCAGCGCTAGGAAGCGCGTCGCGAAGCAGACGACGTACGGCGGGACCGTAGCGAGGTACCACTTCAAGGACGTCCTGATGAACCCGAGCGTCCACCCGGACGTGAGAGAAGCGCTAACGAAGGAGGTCGAGCACAGGAGCATCAAGACTGAAAAGAAGATCTTGCTCGCCACGCTGAAGGCGGACAAGTTCTACGACCGCGCGCCGATCGACGCGTGCGACAAGAACTGGGTCCACATCGCGGAACACCGGGACTTCTGGAGGGAGCGCGTGGTGAAGGCGGCGAAGTTCCGCCACAACTACCGAGACCCGGACGAGCAGGCCGAATACAAGACCAGACGAGCGACGCCCGAGAAGACAGCAGAGAGCTAACATGGGGCCAGTGGATGCTCACCAGGCAACCACTGACTGACGAGGCGAAGCGCAAGCTCGCCAGACATTTAAGGAGAAGAGAGCTCGGTCGCGAATACGATTTTTCACAACGAGTCCCGAGGCGTGTTTCGCTCGCTTAAGTGCATTGCGCCACGGAGTCCTCCCCCCCCCCCCCCCCCCTCCCCCTCCCTCCCTCCTCTCCTCTCCCCTTCCCCCTCCCGCGAACGCGATCAAAGCAGGCCCGCGGTCTCATCCAGGCCGAGAGCCAGGTTCTGTCGCCGAATGAGGAGGGGGTTAGGGGGGCGCCCTAGCTCGGGGGGGACGGGGGGGGTAGCTCACCAGGTTCTGCACCGCGGCGCCGCTTGCGCCCTTGCCGAGGTTATCGAGCCTCGCGGTGAGCACCACGAGGCCGTTGTCGTCGTTGTGGTTCACGAACAGCTCGAGCTTGTTGGTGTTGGCGAGCGAGTCCGGGCGGAGGAAGGCGCCGCGCTCGAAGGAGGACTTGGAGTTGGCGGCGGACACGGACACCTGCGTCGTTGCGGCGGGAGCGGCAGGGGTTAGAGGCGCGGGGGGGGGGGGGATCATATGCTCTATGGAAGCGATGGCGGTCGCGCGCGCCACTCACGAACGGCTCCCCCTCGTAGTGCTGCTGGAGGCACTCCGCGAGCCTCGCCCCCGTGACGCCCGGCGCGAGCTGGCTGTAGTGCAGCGGCACGTTCACGAGCATCCCCTGCGGGAAGTTGCCGACCGCGGGCTGGAAGAGCGGCTCGCGCTCCAGGCCCGCGTAGAGCGCCATCTCCGGCATGTGCTTGTGGGAGAGCTCGAAGCCGTACGCGCCGTACCTGCGAGCGAAGACGAGCACGAAGGAAACCGAGCGTGTGAGTGCGACGCCGGTGACCTCGCCGGCCGCTTGGGGGGTTCGGGGGGTCCCCCCGTCGGGGGGTCCCCCCCCGACAACCCCAGATTCCGCCCGCTCCTGCCGCGGGCGTCAGCTTCCTTCGCGCTCTTGCTCTTGCTCTTGCTCGCCTCGCACGTACGGCTCGCACTCCTCCCCCCCCTCGTACAGCTGGATCAGCGGCTTGCCGCCCCCCGAGTACCCCGACACGGCGTTCACCGTCGCCGGCAGCGACGGCGGCACCAGCCCCCCGGCCACGAGCGGCGCGAGCAGCGAGATGAAGCCGGTGGGGTAGCAGCCGGGGTTGGAGATGCGCGTGCTGGTGCGCAGCTTCTCCCGGTGCGCGGGGGACAGCTCCGGCAGCCCGTACGCGAAGGACGGGTCCGTGCGGAACGCGGTGGACGCGTCCACCAGCACCGTGCCCGCGTTGCCGTCCTCGTCCAGCCAGCGCGCCGCCTCGCGCGACGCAGAGTCCGGCAGGCACAGGATGGCGGCGTCGGCCTTGTTCAGGAACGCGCGCCGGGTCGCCGGGTCCTTGCGCAGCGAGGCGGGCGGCTCGATCACGGTGAGGTCCGCGCGCCCGGCCAGCCGCTCGCGCACCTGCAGGCCGGTGGTGCCGGCGGAGCCGTCGATGAACACCGAGTAGCAGGCCGCCGAGGGGAGGAGGGCCAGGAGCAGGAGGGGGAGCGGGACGGGCGACATGCTGGGGACGGTGCGCGCGCGTGTGTGGAGGAGGGGGGCACTGCGGGAGGGAGGAGGGAGCGGGAGTTAGATCAAGCCACGGTTGGGTGTGCTGGGCAGCGCGATCGGGAGGGAGGAAGAAGTTGGCATCACGATCGGTGTTCACGGGGCGGTTGGGCAAAGACGTGCTGAGCTTCGCACAGCAGGCACGTGGAAGGGGGACGAGAAGCAAGATCTGCAAGCAGCAAGCGAGTAGAAGGTCGGCGCACCTTCCGATGAGAGACTTTAAGATGGAATGGGGAGTGCATCGATGCTGCCATCGGTCGCGACCGACCGAGTCAAGATCGCACGCGTTGAGCGGGAACGCCGCCCGGCGGGCACCCGCGCTCCCCCCCCGCGCCCGCCTACCCCCCGGCTTCGTGCCCGCGAGCGTTTTGCGCTCGAGGCTCCCCCGCAGCATCGCTCGCAGTCGCCGTTAAGGTCGAAATTGACAGGAATTAACGGCCAATCTTCCGCTTAACTCACCCGCCCCGCACCCGCCAACGCACGCAAATTGTGCCCCCGCCCCCCCCCCTCCCTAAGACCCCCCTCCCCCCGCGGAGCGATTAGCGAGGCAAGAACCCCAAACAAGACGTCCAGTAAATAACGAACCGGTAGTCCTGGGAAGCCCCCAAAAAAGATTTTGTGCCCGAACCCCCCATCTCCCCCAACCCACCAGGTGGTCAGACCCCGCCATGCAGAAGTTTGAGGTGGAGGCCACGTCTTCCCCCCCGAAGCGGTCGAGGTGCGCCAAGCTCATGTTCCTCACCCTGTTCGTTGGCGGAGCGGTCGCAGCTGCTTTTGTTGTCATGGGGGGCTCTACCGAGCCCGGTGGCGCGAGCGACGCGACCATCGTGACCCCCTCCCCCTCCCCCACTTCCTCCCCCACTTCCTCCCCGACCCCCGCCCCCACCCACACCCCGACCACCCCCACCACCCCCGCCCCGACCATCCCGACGACCCCCCCCCCAACCCCCTCGGCCCCTCTCTCCACCCCCCTTGGCACCTCTGCCTTCCTGCCTGCGGCCCCCTCCCACCGGCTGCTCTCCACGTCGTCCCTCGGGGAGCTCTTCACGCTCTCCTGCTCCCTGCCCGGCGAGCCCCCGCGCCCGGCCGGCCGGAGTTACGACGGCCATGCGTGGGAGAGTGTGCACCCTCTCCTGCTCCCCTTCGAGTGCTCCTCCTCCTTCTGCGACGCCACGCTCCCCTCCGCCTCCTACTCCTGCACGCTGACGGCGTCGGCGCCACCCGCGCCCTCCTCCGCCGGCGCCGCGTCCCGCTTCCTGCAGTCTGCGTCCTTCGGGCCCACCGCTACCTCCATTGCCTCCTTCTCCTCCCCCGCCGAGTACGTTGCCGACCAGCTCTCCCTGCCCCCGACCTACCACCGCCCGCGCTACCGCGAGCGCATCAACGCGGAGGTGTACGGGCCGTCGGAGAGCGGCTCGTTGAGCTCCCCCTGCGTTGCCGGGGCCAGGTTCCACTCCGGCATTTTCAATGAGGTGGATCACGACCTGGCGTCGACCTTCACTGTGGAGAGCGGAGTAGACGCTCTAGTCCTGACGGTGACGAGCGCTGCCGGCGTAAAGGCGACCGAGATCACGGACTTTGTCGACTGCGCGACCTCGGGACCCCAACCCTACCAGGTCTGCCAAATTATCACGACCGGCTCCGATGCCAACGGCGCGGTGCGGTACGGGGAGAACTGCGACTGCTACAAGGTCAACTTCCCTCTCACGTTTACGAGCACGTCGCCCCCCGAGGGCCTGGTTCTCTTCGAGGACGCGGACCTCTCGCCGCTCTCCCCAGCCGTCGCCGGGGTGAGCATCCTGGCGTCCGCGCCCGCTGGAGACTGCGTCGCGCCATCGCCCGACACGCCCGTCTACGTGCGCTCAACGGACGGCTCGTACCACCTCTTCTCCCCCCGGTGAGTGCGCGGGTGGTGTACCAGGAGCGAGAGAAAGCGAAGAAGAAGATGTGAATGGGGCGCGGCTCTCTTCGCCTACTTGCTCAGAAGAAGATGTGGAGAGGTGCGGCTCTCTTCGCATACTTGCTCAGAAGAAGATGTGGATGGGCGCGGCTCTCTTCGCCTACTTGCTCAGAAGAAGATGTGGAGGGCGCGGCTCTCTTCGCCTACTTGCTCGATGCAGATTTGCGCTAACTCTCCTCGCTGCTCCCTGCTCCCCTCGCGCAGGCTCGTGCTGGACGCCAACCCCGCCTCCTCCCCCCCGACGTCTGCCCCGTCCCCGAACCGCGCGTGCCAGTCCGCGCCCAAGACGTTTCTGAACGCGGACACGTGCGTGCTGGCGCCGGACTGCTCCCCGGCGGCGTACTCGGACGCCACGTTCGTGCTCACCGAGGAGATGATCCTGAAGTGGGAGACGCTCTCGGGCATCCCCATGCGCTTCATCGACGGGCTCACGAACACGGGCGACGAGAACACCATGGCGTACAGCACCGCGGCGGTGTGCGAGAGCAAGCACTCGACACGCTGGCTCATCTCGGACGGGGCCTGCCCCTCCCCCACCTCCATCGACGCGTCCACCCAGGGATTGCTCGACGATCTCTTCGCGTCCAGCCTGACCAACCCCTCCGACCTGGTCGTGGACGTGCCGATCCAGAACAGCGAGGACAGGTGCACGGCCGCCGGCCTCGACGGCGCCGCCGTGACCTCGGGAGGGCGCTGCTACACGCACGTGCACCACGACCTGTACGACGTCTACGATTTCTCCACGTGGTGCGTGCGAGCACGAGCGAGTGAAGCGAGCGCAAAAGAAGAGTGATCGCGCGAATCGGGCGACCGAAGCGAGCGCAAGGAAGGCTATAAAGAGTCATCCTCTTGCGGCGAAAGCGGGCGACCGAAGCGAGCGCAAGGAAGGCTAAATTCATCCTCCTGCGGCGAAAGCAAGCTGCTTCGTTCGGGGGGAGGAGCCCAACGAACGAGTGTCATTCTACGACGGAAGCGGGCAAGCAAGGTGGTTGTCGGGGGGAGACCCCCCGCCCGTAAAGCCTTCACACGCGGTCCCCAGAGCTCGCTCGCACATGTGCCCCCCTCCCTCCTCACCCACCCGTCGCATAGGGGCGCTGCACACCCCGGCAATGTCGATGCGAGAGCTGCCGCCCCGCCCCGCTCGAACCCCATCAAGGCGCAGCTTCTGAGCACCTTCGCGGGGGGCGGAGTGGACGCGGCGTTCCACTACCCCGGCTGGCACATCATGAATAACTGGAAGACGACTCGCCTCCAAGACTTCATGCACCACCGCATTGGCCGCTTGGGGGACACGCTGAACTTCGCCGACCTTCCACGGTTTGCGCAGACGCCGGAGATGGCGGAGGAGTTCGGGGCTTCCTTGACCGGCGGCAGGGCGGAAGAGCTTTTTGAGAACTGCGGCAGTCCCGGCGAAGTGGCGTCCGACCCATACTTGGGTAACAGGTGCGCAAGAACGAGCCCGCTGCCTCCCCCCCCCCAACCCCCGCTCAATCCCAACACGCTCTCTCAGGTGCACCATCAACGGCGCCAACAAGGACGACGCCAGGGATCAGCAGACGGACCAGTTCACCTCGCAGCAGCAGAACAACAAGAAGAGCATGTGGGCAACCATCGCGTTCGGAGCGGAGGACCAGCTGAGGCATCGCGTGGCGTGGGCTCTAGCCCAGATCTTTGTAATTACCGAGAAGCAGGTGAACTTCATAAGAGATGCGGAAATGTACAGCGTGTACGTGCCCCCCCCCTCCGCGCGCGAGAGAGAAGCTAGCTTCAAAAAGCTAGCGGCGGCGGCGCATCAACGACCGACTCCAACAGCGCGGAGCGTGCAGGAGGAGCGGGCGAGCTAGCGAACACCCTCCCTCTTTCGTGCGAGCTGAGAAGGCGGGTGTAGCGGGCAAGCGCCTTAACGAGCTCCTTCGTTTCGCTTGCGCCCGCTTCGCTCGAGTGCGCTCGCTTCGCTCGGGTTCGCGCGCATCGCTTGCGTTCGCTCGCCTCGCTCGTGTGCGCTCGCCTTGCTCGGATGCGCCTCCCCCCCCCTTCCCCCCCACCCCTCCCTCACCCCCCCGTTCTCCCCCTCCTCCCCCCCCTCCTCCCCAGGTACTACGACATCTTCGTGCGCAACGCCTTCGGCAACTACAGGGATGTGCTCAAGGAAGTTTCTTACAGCCCCATGATGGCCATCATGCTGACGTACATGAACAGCAAGAGCCTCGCTTTCCAGCTGTCGGAGGGCAGCGAGCTCTTCCCCGACGAGAACTATGCGCGGGAGGTGAGCCGCGATCCGCGCGCCCATTTTTCGCGGAGCTGCCCCCCCGCCCCCCCGCAGCGGGCGAGACCCGACGGCGCCCCGCGTTTCTGCGGGCGCTTCGCACGCCTCCGTGTATCCCCCTCTCAATCTTCTCTTGCGCTCGTTTCGCTCGCCCGCTCGCCCAGATCATGCAGCTCTTCACGATCGGACTGTTCAAGCTCAACCTGGACGGCACCCACAAGAAGGACGTCGACGGCAACTCGCTGCCCACGTACACCAACGACGGCATCATGAACTTCGCGAGGTTGTGGACCGGCTTCACGTGCGTGCGTCCCCACCCCCCCCTTTTTTCTCGCGCTCACCCTTATTTTCTCAGCTACAACTCCATTCGTGGCGGCACCGAGGCCTTCTCCGGGGACAACAGCAACAACCTGATCGACCCGCTTGCGATCAATCACTTCTGGAGAGACCGCTTCCCCAAGAGCGGCCTCACGTCCACCTACATCGGGGACGGCTACCCTCTCTGCGCGGACCTGCCCGAGAGGGCTTGGCTGCGCACCGGTACCACGTGGAGGTACATGGGCAGCAGCGTCATCCCCGACCTTTCGCACCTCGGCGTACAGGACACGGACGCGGACGACGTGTGAGGCACCCCCCACCGAGCGAGCGCGAAAAAGCTAACGCGCGAGCGAAGCGAGCGCAGAAAAGCTAGCGGCAGCGGCGCGCCAGGCGCCAACAACCGACGCTCGCGCGGGGCGCCAACAACGTGCTCCTTCTGTTGCGCTCGCTTCGCTCGCGCGACAGCCAACATCCGACGCCAACAACCGATGCTCGAGCGGGGCGCCAACAACCGACGCTCGCGCGGGGCGCCAACAACGTGCTTCGTCTGTTGCGCTCGCTCCTCTCGCGCGACAACGGCGCGCCAGCGACCGATGCCAACAGCCGACGCAAACAACGCCAGCAACGAAGCTCGTGCGAGGTGCCAATTGCGTGCTTCTCTTTTGTGCTCGCTTCGCTCGCGCGACAGCCAACAACCGACGCCAACAACCAACGCTCGCGCGGGGCGCCCAGCAACCTAACAAACTCCTCTTTATGCGCTCGCTTCACCCCCCCCCCCCCCTCTCACCCCCCCCCCAGGTACGCGTTCCAGCTCCCCTCAACGTCCAACCTGAGGGGAGTGCTTGAGGCAGCGAAGGCGGCGGGCAAGGGCGATGTGACGCTGGACGCCAACCTGGAGTGCGTGGGGGCCGAGTGCGGCATCGACACCCTCAAGGTGATCAATCTGGACGGCGCTTACTACGAGTACGTCCGCGTCCCTTGCGTTGAGCAGGCCTTCTTCGCGGACGGCCACCCGGTGACCAACGAGTGGCTGACCCACGGTAAGCGTTTCGCTCAAATATTGGCGCGCAACCGCCGCCCAACTCACATGACTCCTCACAGGCTACTGCGCATCTGGAAGCCTGCCGCTCGCAACTGCCGGCTGCTGCTCTACAAACGGCTTGCGGTCCGAGATCAATTGTGACGAGTTCTCCTTCATCGGCGAGAAGACCACCTGGGCCACCGTCGAAGCGCGGTGCGAGGCCGCCGGCAGCGCCGTGTGCGCCGTGGGTCCCAGGTCTCACAACCTCGAGGGTAGGTGCGCGATGTCTGGCGGGCACGGGCGCGGGCAAGAAAAGGTGCTGCTGCTGCGACCATGTAGGGTGTGCTGCTGCTGCTGCTGCTACTGCTCTTCTGTGGCAGAGGCGGGCAAGCATGATGGAAAACTGGGCGAGACCCCCCGTAACCCCTGCAGCCATCGAGGTTGGCCCTCACAAAGCGAGCGCAATGAAGGAGCCAAGGTTGCGCCTGCTACTGTGCGCGCAAAGAAGGAGCAATAACACTGCAATAACAGGGTCGCGCCCGCTCCTGTCCTTCTGATTCATCCCCAGCTCCCGCACCCCTTCGGCTTCCGCCCCTCACCCCCCCACTCGTTTGCTTCGTTCGCCCGCTGCTACGGATCGCTCGCACAGCTTGCTGGTCCCGCGACAAGGGCTGGGTGAAGGAAGCCAATAAGTTCTGGATGACGGAGCCGTGTGCCGTCCAAGCGCAGGTACACACGGACTCAGGGTACATCTCCATCGTTCACGAGCTACCAGAGTACCATGACGGCAAGCCTTCAAGCGGCAAGCGGGACGAAGTCAAGGTCGACTCCCTGCAGAAGTTCAAGGTGGACTGGGCCGACACCTCCGCCGTCACCGACTTGGCGTCCGACCCGGCCGCCTCCTGCGAGAGTTTGGGGGGGTCGAAGCTTTTGTGCGACGTCACCATCACCGACTCCCAGGCGTTCCTCGAGGTGCCCTCCAAGAACGAGATTGCGGCCACCCTGAAGATCGGCGCAGCCCAGCCCAGCATGTTCGACTCCGGCGCGTACAGCCGCAGCACCGCGCTGAGCACCGACGAGGTCGGGGTCTACGTGGACTCGTCCAACGGCCTCAGCATCGCGACGATCTTCGAGGTGGAGCTCTACGCTGGCTACACCCAGTACGTGCGAGCGAAGCGATTGCAAGGGAGGCGGGAGGCCCACATAATACCGTCTGCGGCAGAAGCGGGCGCGAGCGAAGCGAGCGACAAGAAGTTGCTCTTCTGCGGCGGGAGCGGGCAAACGATGGGGCTGGAGGGGGCGCGAGCGAAGCGAGCGACAAGAAGGTGCTCTTCTGCGGGGGGAGCGAGCAAACGATGGAGCTGGAGGGGGCGCGGTGAGCGACAAGAAGTTGCTCTTCTGCGGCGGAGCGGGCAAGCGATGGGGCTGTCGGGGGGAGACCCCCCGACCCCCCCATGCGGCCAGCGAGGTGTGCGGCCTCACACGCGCTCGGCCGCGTGCGCCCCCAATTATTAATCGTTCCTTGTGCTCGCTTCGCTTCGCAGGTTCTTCATGAACAAGAAGAGCGTGGTAGAGATCGGAGGCGCAAGCTTCAGCAACCCTCCCTCCTTCATGAGTCTCGTGGAGCCCACGAGGAGGGATGCGGAGTACGAGACTGAGGCCGTTCTCGACGAATACATGAGGAACCCCAACACGCCCCCCTTCGTGGCCGACTTCTTCATCAAGCGCTTTACGACATCGAACCCGTCGCCACGCTACGTCGAGGCGGTGGCAACCGCCTTCGTCACCGGAAGCTACGAAGGGCTTGGCTCGAACAAGTACGGCGACCTCGAGGCGACGATCGCGGCGGTGCGTGCGCGCGCCAACCAAACCGAGCGCGAGCACCACCCCCGCTTTCCCGCAGAGCACACGTCTTCTTTGCGCGAGCGCTGCCGCAGAAGGACGCGCCTTCGTTGCCCGTTCTCCCCCCGCTTTCTAACGGTTGCGCTCGCTTAGGTCCTCCTCGACAGGGAGGCCACGAGCTCCACGCTGGAGGCAGACACCGCCCACGGCAAGATGCGGGAGCCGCTGCTGAAGTTCATGCACGTTCTTAGAGCCCTCGAGTACTCGCCCAAGGACGGCAACGAGGTGGAGCTTGACTCCAACAGCCTCGACACGAACGTCGGCATGAGCTACCTGAGGGCCGCGAGCGTGTTCAACTTCTACCAGAGTGAATACAGGTGCGCCCCGACCCCTCCCACTTTCGTCTGGAGCGCGAACTAACTCTTTTCCGGCAGCGGCGGCGCCGCCGCTCTGGTCGGACTCGTGGCGCCCGAGAGCCAGGTACTGAGCACGCCCACGATCATCGGCTGGTTGAACGGCATGCTCTCCCTCGTGACCTTTGGGCTCAGCAGCTGTGATAGCGGGTTCGGAATGAATGGCAAGGTGAGCCTCCTTCCTTCCGAGCGAGCTAGCGCAAAAAAGGGTTAGAGCTGCCGAGCGAGCGCATGAGCGAAGCGAACGAGCGCACGAGCGAAGCAGCGGCGCACATATAAGAACTTCTATGAACTGGCGAGCGCCAAAAGAGCTAGCGGCGGCGGCGGTGGGTCTTCCACACCTCCTTCTTTGTGCTCGTTTCGCGAGCGAGCTAGCGCAAAAAAGGTAGAGCTGCCGAACGAGCGCATGAGCGAAGCGAGCGAGCGCACGAGCGAAGCAGCGGCGCACCTATAACAACTTCTATGAACTCGCGAGCGCCAAAAGAGCTAGCGGCGGCGGCGGTGGGTCTTCCACACCTCCTTCTTTGCGCTCGTTTCGCGAGCGCAAAAAAGGGTTAGAGCTGCCGAACGAGCGCATGAGCGAAGCGAGCGCGCGAGCGAAGCAGCAGCGCACCTGAACTTCTATGAAATCGCGAGCGCCAAAAGAGCTTGCGGCGGCGGCGGTGGGTCTTCCACACCTCCTTCTTTGTGCTCGTTTCGCGAGCGAGCTAGCGCAAAAAAGGGTTAGAGCTGCCGAGCGAGCGCATGAGCGAAGCGAGCGAGCGCACGAGCGAAGCAGCGGCGCACATATAAGAACTTCTATGAACTCGCGAGCGCCAAAAGAGCTAGCGGCGGCGGCGGTGGGTCTTCCACACCTCCTTCTTTGTGCTCGTTTCGCGAGCGAGCTAGCGCAAAAAAGGGTTAGAGCTGCCGAACGAGCGCATGAGCGAAGCGAGCGCGCGAGCGAAGCAGCGGCGCACCTGAACTTCTATGAACTCGCGAGCGCCAAAAGAGCTAGCTAGCGGCGGCGGCGGTGGGTCTTCACACTTCCTTCTTTGTGCTCGTTTCGCTCGCGCGCCGCTTCGCTCGCGTGCTGCTTTGCTCGCGTGCTGCTTCGCTTGCTCGCGTGCTGCTTCGCTTGCTCGCGCGCTACTTCGCTTGCACGCCGCTTCGCTCCCGCGCTACTTCGCTCGCGCGCTGCTTCGCTCGCGTGCTGCCCCCCCCCTCCCTCCCCCCCTCCCCCCTTTCCGCTCACTCCCACCCCTTGTGTCGCAGATCCCGACCACGTGCTGGAAGATCAGGGAGGAAAAGGCGGGGTTCGAGAACGAGGAGGAGTTCGCGGCCGGGATGCTCGAGTGGTCTCCGACGGACAGCGCCAGCGACGAGAGCATCGTGGACGAGCTTAACCTGCTCCTTACCGGGGATAGACTCAGCGAATCCCACAAGCAGCTCATCGCGGAGCAGATGCTGGAGCGCAGGAACGCCGAGGGCGGGGGAGAGGAGGAAGCCCTGAAGGCCGCGATTCTTCTCATCGCCTCGGCGCCCGAGTTCCAGGTCGAGCGCAACTTGGGAGAGGAGGCTGAGGAAGAGAGGGTCATCAACGACGGAGGTGAGGAGGAGGAGGAAGAAGAATTCGACGACGACGACTACAAGGCCATGGTGCGTTCAACCCTGACCAATAGCCCGAACCACGCCAACCTCCAGCGCTCACTCTCTCCTTCGCATCGCTCGCTCGCAGGTGCTCATCTTCCTGGACGGTGCAGCGGACAGCTTCAACGTCCTCATCCCGCACAGCGACTGCTCCAACAACGACCTCCAGGCCCAGTACCAGACGTTGAGGACCGACGTTGCGTTGAGTAAGAACAGCCTGCTGACCATCACGGCGCCCGCGGAGGCGGGACAGCCCTGCGACACGTTCGGCATCAACCCGGCGCTCCCCTTGATGCAGGAGCTGTACGAGGACGGCGACGCGGCCTTCATAGCCAACGTCGGCGTGCTGGTCGAGCCAATGACTCTGGACGAGTGGCACGCGGAGTCCAAACAGCGCCCCCCCAACCTGTACGAGAGCGAGCGAAGCGAGTGCAGGAGCGCGAGCGAAGCGAGCGCAGAGGAAAAAAGTACTTGTTCTCCTTTGTCTTTTCGCTCGCGGCAGTCCCGTCGTCCCTTGCGCGAGGAAAGTAGTACTTTTTCTCCTTCGTCTCTTATGATCGCGGCAGTCTCGTCGTCCCTTGCGCTCGCTGCAGAAGAATTTGCGCTCAAGAAGAAGGAACTCGTTCTTCCTGCGTCCTCTGCGCTCGCTCATTCCCGCCACGACGATACGCGATATGTCACTGCACACCTCTGACTCACTTCCCCATTCCCCCTGCTTACCTTTATGCAGGTTCGCCCATAACTCGCAGCAGGTGGCCACCCAGACCGTGCACGCGCAGGAAACCACCGCGCCTGGCGTGCTCGGAAAGATCAAGGACGCGTTGGTTACGCAAGGACTGAGCACGCAGAGCTACTCCATCAACGGCAACCAGCGGATCCTGGTGGGCCAGGCGGGCGTCACGACTGGACCAGCCATCCTGAACAAGAACAACGGGGTGACGCCTCTGGACCCCTACGATTCGGTCGAGTGGCTCAAGGAGCCAGTTCTCAAGCTCGCCGGGGAGAAGATGAACAAGGGTGTGATGCAGGAGATCTGGGCAGACGCCATGGCCCAGGGCATCGTCACCAGTGACAGTGAGTCCGCCCCAGCTCTTGCCCGATCCCGCCCCATCGCGTGCCCGCTCCCGCCCCACCGATTTCCCGCTCCCGCTCCATCGCTTGCCCACTCCCGCCCCATCGATTTCCAGCTCCCGCTTCATCGCTTGCCCCCCCCCCCCACTAACTCGCACCCAGTCTTGATCGAGAAGCTGGAATCCGACGGCTCGCTCGAACAAGAGTTCGCCGCCACCACCGGCTCTGATGCGAGCGCCATCGCCCTCCAGCTCGAGCAGGCGGCCTCCGTCATCGCGGCCAGAAGCGTGATTAAGCACAAGCGCGACGTCTTCGCCCTTAACCTCGGCGGCTTCGACACGCACAGCGACGCCACGGCGACGCTCGCCACGCTCATGGGGCAGCTGAACGACGGCCTGGAGAGCTTCTCAGAGGAGATGAAGCTGCAGGGCGTTTGGGATAAGGTCGTCATTGGCGTCGTGTCCGAGTTCGGGAGGACGCTCGTCAGCAACGGCGCAGGCACGGACCACGCGTGGGGTGGACACGCCATGCTTCTGGGGGGCGGGCTGAACGGCGGGACTGTTTTCGGCAACTACCCGGAGACACTTGAGCCGGGCGTGGACGGACTGGACGTCGGGAACGGGAGATTTATCCCGACCACGCCTTGGGAAGGAATGTGGAAGCCCATCGCGGAGTGGCTCGGCGTTGAGGAGGGGATGATGGACACCGTGCTGCCCAACCTCGGGAACTTTCAGGAGGAGCACTTCATTGACAACATGTTTGAGTAGTAGTCAGGGATAGGGGGGAGGATAAATAACAATGGCAGCGCGTTGCCACCAAACCAAACACAAGCACAATTAGAACCCTAGTTCCCGAAGAGCTTCGCGAAGAAGCCCGCCACCCCCCCTTGCTCCCCCTCCTGCACCATGAGCTCGTCGATCGTCTCGGAAGGCTGAAACCCCTCCGGCAGCAGGTCGTCGTCGCACATTAACCTGCACTTGCCGCGCTCGTCGCAGAACACCTTGGACACGACCTCGGACGGCTCCACCCAGCGGCCGAGCTCGGCGCTCATGTCCGCGGCCTTCGCCATCACGAGCGCGATCAGCCCGTCCCTGCCCTCGCACGGCGGTGGCAGGTTGTTCACGAGCGAAGTGCAGAACGCCACGGACTCGTCGATGTACGCCTGGTCGTAGCGCTGCAGGAAGAAGTCGAGGGGCATGTCCTGCGGAGGAGGGAGTTAGCGGCGGGGCGAGGGGGGGGGGTATGGGCGAGAGAGCGGACGCGCACCGCGTTGCCGGTGAACTCCGGCGTGTACAGGTGCGCCGTGCTCGGGTACACGTTCCTGCGGGGGGGGGGGGGGG
>BRYB01001821.1:3847-22667 GCA_030267505.1 Tetraparma gracilis | reverse complement strand
CCCCTCCCCCCTCCCCCTCCCCACCCAGGTGTCTGCCAACTCCCTTGACTACACCTCGTCCTCGACGCACTTCAGGTACCTGCCCTCGGCGACCCCCACTTCCCTCTCCCCCACCGTGGGCCCGGTCACCGGCGGCACCAAGGTGCTCGTGTCTGGTTTTGATTTCGCGGACTCCATCGACCTCAAGTGCAAGTTCGGGTCCACGCCCTCCGCCTCGGCGAGGTACATCTCCTCCACCCAGGTCGAGTGCACGTCCCCCGCCGAGGCAGCCGGCTCGACGGTCTCCCTCGAGGTGTCTGTGAACGGCGCCGAGTACTCCTCGGCCGCCCTTCCCTTCACCTTCACGGAGGTGGCCGCCGTCTCCTCCCTCTTCCCCTCCTCCGGCCCCGTCGGCGGCGGCACGTCCGTCACCGTCACTGGCTCCAACTTCGAGCAGGCGGACTCCCTCACGTGCCGCTTCGGCAGCACTGATGTGGTGGCTGGCTTCGTGTCCTCCACTTCCGTGGTGTGCGTGTCGCCCTTCTCCACGTCTGCGTCCCCCATCCCCCTTCTGGTGTCCAACGACGGCGATGACTTCGTGGGTGCCTCGGAGACGTTCACGTACGTGCCTCTGGCCACAGTTTCGTCCGTCTTCCCCGCTGCCGGCACCATCTCCGGCGGCACCACCGTGACCGTCTCCGGCTCCGACTTCGGAACCTCATCCACGTGCATGTTCGGCTCCTCCCTCTCCCCCTCCCCCGCCACGTTCGTGACGTCCTCCTCCATCCTGTGTACCTCCCCCTCCTCCTCCACCGCCACGACCACGTATGTCGCTGTGTCCGCCAACGACGTGGACTTCACGTCTGACGCGGTTCAGTTCAAGTACCTGGCCGACCCGTCCGTGCTGGCCATCGAGCCTTCCTCCGGCGTCACATCTGGTGGCACTGCGGTTCTCGTGTCCGGCTACGGCTTCTCCGACGAGGCGGATCTCGGGTGCATGTTCGGGTCGTCTGCTGTCGCCGCGCGCTTCATCTCGACCACCGAGATTGAGTGCGAGGCGCCTGCTTCTACCGCTGGCGATGCGGCCGTTACTGTGACTGTGAACGGGGCTGACTACTCGTCCACCTCGTCCACCTTCCTCTACACCGCACCCGTCGCCATCACCTCCCTCTCCCCCGATTCCGGGCCCTCCACGGGATCCACGGCGGTGACGATCACTGGCTCCGACTTCGTCTTCTCGAAGGACCTGACCTGCAAGTTCAACGACGCCCATGTGTCTGCGACCTTCGTCTCCTCCACGTCCATCGTCTGCTCCAGCCCGTCATCCACCCCCACCGCGGCCTCCGTCACGGTCTCGAACAATGGTGTGGATTACACCCCCACGGCTCTCTCCTTCACCTTCACCGCCTCCCCCTCGATCGCCGCCATCTCGCCCCCCTCGGGCTCGATCGCCGGGTCCACCGAGGTCACCATCACCGGGGCCAACTTTGGAGGGGTCTCGATCCTGTGCAAGTTCGGGACGCAGACGACCCCCGCCACCTTCCTGTCCTCCTCCTCCCTCCTCTGCACGTCCCCCTCAGCTTCGATCCAGAACGCCAACTCGATCGTTCCGCTCGAGATCTCCATGAACGACGACGACTTCACCACCTCCGGTTCGACCTTCCAGTACATCTCCTCTTCGGAGGTCACTGGCATCTCGCCCTCTTCCGGCCCGTCGACGGGGTCCACGACGCTGAGCCTTGGCGGGTTCAACTTTGTGGATTCGGCCTCGATCCTGTGCCGTTTCGACTCCTCCACCACCACTGCGGGGGCGTTCGTGTCCTCCACCCTGGTGGAGTGTGCCACGCCTGCATCTTCGGTCGGAGACGCTACTGTGGAGCTCTCGTTCAACAAAGGCGGCGACTACTTCTCCTCCCCCGTGCCCTTCTCCTTCCAGGCCCCGGTCGCCATCACCTCTCTCTCCCCCGACTCCGGCCCCTCCACTGGATCCACCTCCGTCACCATTGCCGGCACCAACTTCGTGTTCTCGAAGGATCTCATCTGCTCCTTCGACCACACGTACATGTCCGCGACCTTCGTCTCCTCCACGTCCGTCATCTGCTCCACCCCCGCCTCTGTCCCTTCCACCTCCTCCGTCACGGTCTCCAACAACGGCCGGGACTTCACCCCCACTCCCCTCTCCTTCACCTACACCTCGTCCCCCGCGATCTCCACCATCTCGCCCGCTTCGGGCTCGATCGCCGGGTCCACCGTGGTCACCGTCACTGGGGCTAACTTCGGAGGGGCTTCGATCCTGTGCAAGTTTGGCTCCGTCACTACCACCGCCACCTTCCAGTCCTCCTCCTCTCTCCTGTGCACCTCGCCCCCTGCCTCCAACACCCAGGCGACGTCCATCGTCCCCCTCGAAGTGTCCATCAACAGCGGCGAGGACTTCACCAGCTCCGGCACCATGTTCTCCTACAACGCCGAGCCCACCCTCTCCTCGGTGACCCCGGCGACCACCTTCACCTCCCAGCCCGACGCCCCTGTGCTCGCGATCTCCGGCTTCAACTTTGTGGACTCCTCTGACATCCTCTGCAAGTTCACGAACGTCAACGACCCGTCCCTGACGTCGACGGCCTCGGCGACCTTCCTGTCCTCCACGGCCCTGGAGTGCGAGATCCCGGACGGCATCGTAAGCCCCCCCCCCCCCCCCTCCGCCCTCCCCCCCCCTGCTAACCCTTTTGCACTTCCCTCGCAGGCCGCTGGCGCCACCACGCTGACCCTCTCGGTCGACGGCGGGGGCACCTACGCGTCTTCTTCGGCCGCCATCACCTTCCTCTCCCCGGTCTCCGTTTCCTCCGTCTCGCGCTCGCTGGCCACGACCTCCGGTACCGCTCAGCTCACGCTGACTGGCGCTGATTTCTCGGCTGCGGGCACGTCCAAGAACTACTACCGGTGCCTGTTCGGTGACTCCGCCCAGACGCCGGCTGTGATTGTGGACTCGACCACCCTCACGTGCCTGGCCCCCCGCGGCTCCTTCGAGTCCGCCCCCATCTCCCTGATCCACCGGGGCAAGCACGTGCAGGACACCACCCACACCTTCTCCACCCACCCGGAGCTGAAGGCGTCTTCGGTCTCCCCCTCAGCGGTGCCTTACGGAGGAGGCTCGACCGTGACCATCGCCCTCTCCTCTCCCGTCCTGACCTCCGCCTCCACCTACTCGTGTTCCTTCGGCGGCATCTCCTCCACCTCTCCCGCGACGTATCTCTCTGCCACCACGGCGAGCTGCGACGTGCCCGCCTACGACGCCTCCACCATGTCTTCCACCTCCCTCTCTCCCTCGTCTTCCGAGATCCAGGTAAAGACCCCCCACCCCCCCCGCCCCCCCCCCCCTCCTTCCCTCGTCCTAACCCCCCCCGCCCCCCCCCCCCTTCCCTTCCAGGTGACCCTGCATCACGCTAACGACCTCGATGCCGTCGCGAACGCGGCCGTGGGCCTCACGTACTTCGCCGCTCCCGTGGTGAACCGCGTGTATCCTTCCTCGTCCTCGTCTGGCTCCACCTCGCCCATCACCGTCAGCGGCAAGAACTTCCTCTCTTCCTCCTTCCTGTCCTGCCGCTTTGGCTCCGAGGTCGTCGACGCGACGTTCGTCTCCACGCACCGCGTGGAGTGCGTGCCGCCCTCTGACTTCCCCCCTTCCACCACGACTCTCGAGGTGGCCAATAACGGCATCGACTTCTCCTCTGACGCCAAGTCCTTCACCGTCCTCTCCAGGTCGACGATCGACTCCGTCTCCCCCGATTCTGGCCCGGTCTCTGGTGGCACTGTCGTCACGCTCTCCGGCACGTCGTTCCGCGCCGGCGCCGAGTGCGTCTTCGGCTCCTCCACCCGCGTCTCGGCGACTCGCAGGTCCGCCAACGAGATCACGTGCGTGGTCCCCGCCGCCGCCACGTCCTCCGACGCTGTCTCGGTCGAGGTCTGCTACTCGGGCTCCACGTCCGACTGTGCCTTCCTCTCTGAGCCTGTCGTCTTCTCGTACCTGACCACGCTGTCCCTGACCTCTCTCTCGCCTACCGTCGGGCCCGCCGCCGGCGGCACGGTGGTCACGGTGACGTCGACTGAGGAGTTCGTCCAAAATACCTCGGTGTGCAAGTTC
This sequence comes from Tetraparma gracilis, assembly GCA_030267505.1. Taxonomy (NCBI): domain Eukaryota; class Bolidophyceae; order Parmales; family Triparmaceae; genus Tetraparma; species Tetraparma gracilis. The sequence goes on along the minus strand of BRYB01001821.1, from coordinate 18,550 downwards.
GGCGAGACCACGACGTTCGGCACGGTGTCCTCCGCCACCCCGACGTCCATGGAGTGCACGTCCCCTCCCACCCCCACCCCCGACGCTTCGTCCACCCTCTCCGTCCCCATCTCCGTCTCTGCCAACGGCAACGACTTCTCGGCCACGTCCCACGTGTTCACGTACCACCCTGCGGTCATCCTGTCCGCTGTTACCCCGTCCCACCTCCCGGAGTCTGGGGGCACGATCCGCATCAGTGGCAACAACTTCCTGTCGGTCGGCACGCTTGTCTGCCGCCTCGACTCCGCCTCTGGCGCCACCACCGTGGTTGCTGCCTCCTTCATTTCGAGCACCGAGGTCCAGTGTCACGTCGCCCCGCTCGCCCCGCAGACCCTCTCTGTGTCTGCTGGCAACTCGGAAACCGACGTGACCACCGCGACTCTCTCCTTGACGGTCGAAGCGCTCCCCACGCTCTTCGAGATCGAGCCCGCCTCCGGTCCCTCCCAGGGGAACAATGTTGTCTCCCTCCGGGGCGGCAACTTTGATGCCACGGGGAAGATGACGTGCCGCTTCGGTTCCGTGACCGTCCAGGCCCATTTCGTTGAGCAGGGCCTCATCGAGTGCGTGGTGCCGGCCAACATTGATGGCTCGTCCAACACCGTCGCCGTGTACGTGAGCAAGAACGACGTCGATTTCTCCGCCGTCTCTGCCCCGTACACGTACCAGGAGTCGCCCGTGATCACCTCGGTCGAGCCGCAGGTCGTTCTCCGCGAGTCCGCCACCACCGCCCTCACCATTTCCGGCTCCAACTTCGATCTCCTTAAGGACCAGCAGCTCACTTGCGCTGGCCTCTCCCCTGCGTCCGTCCTCGACTCCTCCACCATCGCTTGCGACGTCCCCCAGCAGTCGGAGACCGGGCACATCTCGATCTCGGTCACCAACGTGCAGGGCGAGATGGTCGTGAGCATGGAGAACTCCGTCGTGGTTGTCGACGCCCCCCTCGTGAGTGGCGTTTACCCGCCGTTCGCCACCGCCCTCGACGAAGATGAGTTCGATGCCGACCCCACCTTCGTCGTGGTTGAGGGCGAGCACTTTCACAGCTCCTCCTCCCTCACGTGCCTCTTTGGGACCCTCGCTTCCCCCTCGGTAAACTACATCTCCCCTACCAGGGTCGAGTGCGAGGTGCCCTTCCAGCTGCCCGGGACAATCTCCCAGCTGCGGGTCTCCAACAATGCCGGTGCCTCCCTCTCGACCGCCTCCCTCTCGTTCGAGTACCACAGCCTGGCCCAGATCTTCTCCGTCGCCCCCTCCACTGGAGTGAGCGGCGGGGGAACCCTCGTGTCGGTGGCCGGCGCGAACTTCTTCAGGGACTCCTCCCTTGAGTGCGTGTTCGGCTCCAAGGCGGTCCCGGCGAGGTTCGTGTCCTCCACTCTCGTGGAGTGCGTGTCGCCGCCCGGGGCGATCTCCTCTGTGGAGATCTCCCTCACGAGCAGCGGTGCCCTTTTCTACGAGGAGGCCTCCCTCTCGTTCGAGTACGTGGCAGACGCCGCCGGCGTCGTCTCCCTCTCGCCCAACTCCGGCTCGCTCTCCGGCGGCACTCCCGTCACCGTGGAGCTTTCCGGCACGAGCCCCTCGAACGTCATCAGCTGCAGGTTCGGTGCCGCCGCCACCCCCTCGCCTGCGACGCCCTCCGCCGACTCCGAGACCGCGGTCGTCTGCATTTCCCCGGCTTCCACTGGCTCCGAGTCGGATGTGGTGGCCGTCGAGATCACCACCGACGGCTCCCTTTTCTCCTCCTCTTCCACCCTGTTCGCGTACTCCACCCAACCCACCGTCTTCGGCCTCTCGCCCTCGAGCGGCCCTGAGTCGGGCGGCACCGCGCTCACCATCTCGGGCTCCAACTTCGTCCCTTCCGCCTCAATCAAATGCGCGTTCGGCGACGCCTCCACGACGACGTCTGCTGGCCGCTTCGTGTCAACGACGACGGTGACCTGTGCCTCCCCCGCCAACCTGGCCCCGGGATCCCACGATGTCACCCTCTCCTTCGACGGCGGCGCCACCTTTTACGGCTCCTCCAACGCCCCCTTCACCTCCTACCCGGCCGTTACCATTTTCGACCTTCTCCCCTCCTCCGGCCCCAAGACCGGCGGCACGCCCGTGACCGTCACCGGCAGCAACTTCGAGTTCTCGTCCCTGCTCAAGTGCAAGTTCGACAACTCCGTCGTTTCCGCCGTGTTCGTTAGCAGCAGCGAGGTCATCTGCCACTCGCCTGCGCAGAACTCCCTGAAGCACTCGGCCGTGTCCGTGACGAACAACGGACTTGATTTCTCCGAGGCCCCCGTCACCTTCGAGTACGCGAAGCCGGTTACTGTGACCTCCTTCTCTCCCCTGCTTGGCCCGAAGGAGGGCGGCACCGCGGTCATCGTGAAGGGAGCGAACTTCGGCTCCACCGTGGGCAGTGTGTTCTGCATGTTCGGGTCGCAGCTGGTCGAGGGCGTCGTGAACTCGGTGACCGAGATCGCGTGCCTGGCCCCTCCCTCCAGCGACTCCGCCGTCGAGCTGTCCATCGTCACCCAGGACAGTGCCACCCACAGCCTTCCTTCTGCCTACACGTACCACTCCTCCTCCGAGGTCTTCGGCGTTGCTCCGTCCTCGGGGCCGTCGAACCTCGTGCACAACGTCATTGCGACGGGCGCCAACTTCGTGAACAGCCCTTCGCTCTGCTGCCGGCTCAAGGACGCCCCCTCCATCTCCGTCTCTGCATCCTTCCTCTCGTCCTCCTCCGTCCTGTGCACCATCCCCTCGACCTCGACCTCCCTCTCCTCGAAGCTCGCGACGACCCTGCAGGTCTCGAACAACTGTGTGGACTTTGAGTCCACCTCCGCCTCTCCCTACGAGATCACTGAGGCTGCGGTCTACACGTCGATCTCTCCCGCCTCCGGCTCTGTCTTCGGAGGCACCTTGGTCACCGTGGCGGGGAGCAACTTTGTGCACTCTGGCTCCTTGAAGTGTCACTTCGGCAGCCTTTTGACCCCCGTCGACGCGCGCTTCGTCGACGCCAACACCATCGAGTGCGTGGCTCCCTCGAACCAGGTCGACGGTGCAGGGGTCGTCGGGTTCTCGCTAAGCAGCATGGGCTCCCTGTTCTTTGACGACGCCGGGATCTCTTTCGAGTACTTCTCGGAGGACTCGGGAGTGGTCTCCGTCACGCCTAACGCCGGCCTTGCCGTCGGCGGCACTTCTGTGATTGTGGAGGTTGTCGGCGCTGCCGCGGCCGACATCACGCACTGCAAGTTCGGAGACGTTGCCGTCCCTGTCTCTTCCGTCGCCTCCGTCAACACCGTCACCTGCGCCTCCCCCCCCTACACGTCTGAAGACGCGGTGGCGGTCGAGATCAGCACCAACGGCGGCGCGGATTTCACCACCTCCTCGGTCTACTTCACGTACGCGTCGACGCCCACCGTCTTCTCCATCTCCCCCTCGGCGGGACCTGCGGATTCCGGGGGCACCGTGATCACGGTCGCGGGTGCCAACTTTGTGCCCTCCACCTCCATCACGTGCGAGTTCGGGTCCTCGAGCCTGTCCTCGTCTGCGCGCTTCGTGTCCTCCACCACCCTCACTTGCCCGACGCCCGCCGGCCTCCCGCCCGCGGCTCACCAGATCGCCGTCTCCTTCAACTCTGGGAGTGACTTCGCGTCGACTCGCCTCCCGGCTTTCTCCACCTTCACCACCTTCACCGAGCCCAAGGTGGCATCCGTCCACCCCGCCCTTGGCTCCGCCGCCGGCGGCACCACGGTGACTGTTGCTGGCTCGTCCTTTGAGTACTCGCCCAAGCTGGCCTGCGTCTTCGACGGCATCAACACTGCCCCTGCGACGCTTCTGTCCCCGACGTCCATCTCGTGCGTTGTTCCTCCCCTCTCCTCCAACCCGGGCTCCCCCTCCCAGCAAACTGTCCAGCTTCGCGTGACCGCGAACGGCGTCGACTACAGCTCGTCGTCCACCTCCACCTCCTTCACTTACGTCCCTGCGCCCACCGTGGCTTCCATCTCTCCCGCGAGGGGCCCAGTGAGCGGCGGCACCGAGGTCACGGTGACGGGCACGAACTTCGTCCTCAACGCGGACGCGGTCTGCCGGTTCGGGGGCATTGAGACAACCGGGATTGTGATTTCATCCACCCTCGCGACCTGTTCCTCCCCCCCCCACGCCGAGGACACGGTGTCCGTCTCTGTCTCGATGAACTCGGGCGGCGACTTCACCTCTTCCTCCGCGGCTTCCTTCAGCTTCCGCAGTGCGCTGCTCGTCACGTCGGTCCTGCCCACGGGCGCTCTTGCGTCCGAGGGCGGATCCTTCGTGACCGTGTTCGGGGCGAACTTCGTCAACACCGAGGCCCTCACCTGCAGGTTCGGCTCGACCCTTCTGTCGCCGTCGGCCGTCTTCGTCTCCTCGACGCAGGTGAACTGCGAGGTGCCGGTCTCTCCCACCACCAAGACGACCTTCGTTGAGGTGTCGAACAACGGCGCGGACTTCACCGCCGACGGCGTTGCCTTCACCTTTTTCGGGCACCCCGCGGTTCACGCGCTGTCCCCCGAGAGCGGCTCTACCGCCGGCGGCACTGCCGTAGTCGTGACAGGCAGGAATTTCCTCTTCACTGAGCGCACCGTCTGCCGCTTCGGTCACGTCAACGTCTTCGCGACGTTCGTCGACTCCAAGACCCTCGAGTGCGTGGCCCCTGCCAAGGACGACCTGCATGCATCCTCCGCCGTCGACGTTGAGGTCAGCAACAACGGCCTCGGCTTCACGGCGAGCGGCAAGGTCTTCACCTACGCGCCTGCCGCGACCATTGCTTCCGTCTCGCCCTTCGTGGGTGTCATCGGGGGCTCCACCACCCTCACGCTGAGCGGCTCGGACTTCACCCCGGTGGGATCGTCCGGTGGCGTCTTCTGCCGCTTCCAGGCGGTGGACGGCCCCAAGGCGACCGCGACTGAGGCTCTCGCTGTCCTCCCCGGCTCGATCTCAGGCGAGACCGTCCTGTGCCCCACTCCGGCCCGCCCGTCCGAGGACTACGACGAGTACTTCGTGGAGGTTTCCTCCAATGGCCAGGACTTCAGCTCGTCCATGAAGACCTTCGCGTACCGCCCCATGCCCAAGATCTCCTCCGTCTATCCTCTGGACGGCAGCGCCAAGGGCGGTACGACCGTGACTATCACGGGCACGAACTTTGTGCAGACCGACGTCATCGCTTGCAAATTCGGAGATGGGGCCGACGCCAACGAGGTCGTGCCTGCGAGGTTCGTCTCCTCCACCCTCCTGTGGTGCACCACGGGAGACGTCTCGGCTGCCACTTCTTCCGTCACGACGGTTCGCCCTGTGCATGTCAGCTTCAACGGCGAGGACTACGTCCACACCGGTTTCAAGTTCAGCTTCATCTTGCCCCGCACGGTGACCCACCTGAGCCCCTCCCACGGTCCGGTCCAGGGCTCCACCGCCGTGTCCATCTACGGGACGAGCTTCCGCCAGTCCCAGTACATCGGGTGCAAGTTTAACGAGGAGGCAGCACCCGGCAGGTTCGTGTCGTCCACCGAGGTTGTCTGCACGTCCCCGCCCCAGAGCGCGGGCGCCGCCGATGTTTCCGTGACTCTCAACGGGGAGGACTATGTCGACGTGGCCGCGGGCTACTCGCTCACGTTCCTGTACGAGGTGGGCATGACGGTCACCGCCGTCGAGCCCATGCTTGGGCACTTCGACGGCGGCGCCGTGGTCACCGTCTCGGGAACCAACTTTGTCGATACTGGCTCCGATCTTCTGTGCAAGTTCGGGACGGATTCCACTGCTACGACTGCCGTCGCGGCATACGTGTCCCCCACTGCCGTCGTGTGCACGGCCCCCGCTCGCACGTCCCTGTACGGGCTCGAGAGCGAGATGGTGTACGTGCGCGTGAGCAGCAACGGCGGAGACGACTACGCGGACGTGGGCGGCGCGACCTTTACGTACGTGCACACTCCGACGGTTGCCACCCTGGCGCCCGCCACAGCGTTCGAGCAGACCGGCGGTGTCAAGCTGCTCGTCTCCGGCAGCAACTTCTTCGACAACAAGGGGCTCGTGTGCGTGTTCGACAACGATGTCAGCATCCTGACCGTTGCCAAGTGGCTCTCGTCCACCATGGTGCAGTGCCCCACCCCCTCGAACCTGCCGTCGCTCGGAAACTCGAGGGACGTGCCGGTGAAGGTCAGCAACAACTATGGCGTCGAGGAGTCGTCCACGAGTGCCGCGCTGCGGGTCACTTCCAAGGCCTCCTTCACGATCAACTTCTCGCCCTCAACCGGGACGACCACGGGCGGCACGGTCGTGACCGTCTTCACTTCGGTCTGGTCCCTCACTGCGGAGTCCAGCTGCCTTTTCGGAGACGTCAAGACCCCCGCTCAGCAGCACCCCACCGATCCGAAGGCGCTCACGTGCCGCACACCCTCCCACGTGTCCGGGCCGGTCGACCTGAAGATCACGAGCGATGGGGTGCACAACGAGGACGTCGGTACCTTCACCTTTGTCCCCGCCCCCTCCGTCTCCGCCATCGAGCCCTCGCTCGGCGACAAGATGGGCGGGACGCTCGTCACGCTCTCTGGGGCCAACCTCGAGAGCTCCGTGTCGTGCAGGTTCGGCAGCAGGCACTTCCTGGACCCCGGGAGCGTTAACCTCGTCGTGCCCGTCGTCAGCGCGTCCGCGTCCGAGGTCGTCTGCGCCGTCCCCGCTGTCGTGGACGACGGCAACTTCGACGACAGGCTGCGCACGGTTGAGGTCGGCAGCAGCAGCGGCGACTTCACCTTCGACGAGATGCAGTTCGGCTACCTCGACGCCATCCGTGTCATCAACGCGTACCCTCGCAGCGGTCCGATGAGGGGAAACACGACCATGCTCGTGAACGGGCGAGGCTTCGTCAACACCCCCACGCTCAAGTGCCGCTTCGGCGACACTGCGTCCGGCGTCGTGCCCGCGAGGTGGCTCTCGAGCTCCCAGCTCAGCTGCATCACTGCGAGCGTGGAGGTCACCGGCGAGGTCGACGTCTACGTGTCGGTGAACGGACTCGATTTCGCGTCAACCTCCGCCAAGTACCACCTCGACGCCCCGCTTCAGATCGTGTCCGTCGCGCCCGCCTACGGCCCCGTTAGGGGCGGAACCGTCGTTACCGTCTTCGCCAACAACCTCCGGTACACCGGTGCCGTTGGCTGCCGCTTCGGAGACAAGCTCGTGACCGCCTCTTTCGTCGACGGAGGCGTGAACGAGGTCGCGTGCATAGCGCCGACTACCGGGGAGGCCGGAGCAGTTGAGGTCGGCATCACCCTCAACGGCGTCGACTACGACAATGTTCTCACCAACGGCGTTGATTCTACCTTCGAGTATGTTCCCGTGCCCGAGGTCACGAGCGTGCACCCCAAGTCTGGTTGGAGGAGCGGCGGCGTGGAGCTCACCCTTCAGGTCGATAACCTCGCCCTGCCGCACTCCGGGGGCGGGGCGTCTGCGATGGCTCCTGAGGATCTGTCCTGCTCCTTCGGGAACAAGAACGGCTACGACGTGCTCGCCCCTGTGACTGAGTACGACGTCGCCGGCGGTTTCGTCAAGTGCCTGAGCCCGTCTCAGAAGCAGAAGGACACCAGCCTGACCTCCCAGGTCAACGACTTGGACGACTTCGTTGGGATTTCGCTCGTTTACAGCAGCTCCCCCAAGAGTCACGAGGCGAGCGGCGTGCTCTTCCGCTTCATCGACGCTGTTCTTGTGGACCGCATCGTGCCCATGAGCGGCCCCCAGTTCGGCGGCACCAAGATCCACGTCTACGGCGAGAACTTCCTGAACGAGCAGGCGCTCGTGTGCGTCTTCGCCGACGCGGCGAGCAGCACCCAGGTGGCGACGTCGCCTGCCGAGTTCATGTCCGGGTCCCTTGTCTCGTGCGCTTCCCCCGCCTACCACGACGGCCCGAGCCTTGCCGTGAGCGTGGCGTCCTCTGACGATGTGCTCAGGACTCACAGGACGATGGCCGCGTTTGCGTTCTTCCCCGAGCCCCAGGTCTTCTCCGTTTCCCCTGCGTGGGGAGGGCGTGGCGGCGGCACCGTTGTGACCGTCTCGGGCCACAACTTCGGCCGCCTCATTGCCGGGGATGTCAATCCTGGCGACGCCGTGAACCACCAGCTGATGTGCCGTTTCGGCAACAACACGCACCCGTCTCCCGCGAGGTACATCAGCGATCAGTCTCTTGAGTGCAGCAGCCCCACCGCTGCCAACGACGTGAGGGCGGGCTCCGCGGTGTTCCTGGAGATCAGCCTCAACGGCGGCTACGACTGGACCGCCTCCGGGATCGAGTTCACGTTCGGCGAGGAGAAGAGGCTCACTCATGTTGAGCCCAAGTCGGGCGTGTTCGAGGGCGGCACTGCCGTGCTCGTCCACGGCACTGGGCTTGACTCGGCTGCCTGGGACGCCGCCGTCGCCAGCGGAGATGATCTGGTCTGGTGCCACTTCGACGACGTCACCTCCAAGGGATCCGTCGTTCTCGCCCCGACCCAATCCTCCTCCGCCTTCTCTGTTGCGTGCGACACTCCCGTCACACCCCTCGGCGTGGCCGGCACCGTCAAGCTCGAGCTCTCCTTCAACTCGTACAATGACGCAACGAGCTCCAACCTGGACTACACGTACTACGAGCAGGCCATCATCTCCTCCGTCTTCCCGACCAAGGGCGTCCGCTCCGGCGGCGACGCGGTCGCTGTATCTGGAGCGCGGTTCGCGGATGTGCCCGAGCTGAGCTGCAAGTTCGGGCAGACCGAGGCGAGCAGGGTCGTGTTCGTCGACGCGAACAGGATCAAGTGCTTCGCCCCCTCCCACGGCGGAGATCTGGACGGGGACGGGTCGACGGTGGCCGTTTCCGTGAGCAACAACGGCGTCGACTACACGACTCAGGAGGTTGGTGCGGCGCCGACGTTCACCTACGACGACTTCCCCTCCGTTTCTGAGATAGTGCCCGCCGTAGTTTCGGCGGCGGGCGGCTCTGCGACCGTGCAGATCATGGGCAAGCACCTGAAGCACGTCATCGCGTGCCGGTGGGGCGAGCTCGGATCGGCCGTCAGGGTCGGGTCTTACGAGGTGGACGCTCTCACCGGCGCCGATTCCATCCGGTGCTCTGTGCCCAAGATCTCCAGGAACAACTCCATGGTGGGCACCGACGCCGAGCTCTACCTGAGCATGGAGGGCGGGAGGCAGTTCATCGGCGCTGGTTTGACCGTGCACTACGAGGCCGGGCAGGCCGACACGAGCCTGTACGAGGAGACGCTGGCTGAGGAGGACTTCGTCGTTCCCCGGCTTACGTCCGTGTACCCCTCGGAGGTGAGCTCGACCAGGGAGCAGTGGGTCACTGTGTACGGCGAGGATTTCGTGAACCGGGCCGGCCTCGGCTGCATGTTCGGCGCGACCTTCGCCGAGGCTGATTTCATCTCGGCCACCGAGCTGCGCTGCGCGACCCCTAGCAGGCCCCCGGGGGCCGTCGTTCTCGAGGTCGTCAACGGCGGGTCGAGCGTGCTGTCAACGAGCAACACCAAGTTCGTGTTCACCGTCGATCCCAGCCTCTCCTCGGTCCTCCCCTCCTTCGGCCCGATGAGCGGGAACACCGTCGTGAGCATCTTCGGCAGCAACCTCGTCGAGAACGGCGTCACCGAGAGGGACGGAGAGCAGCGCACCGTGGTGCTGTGCCGGTTCGGGAAGGTGCAGGTGCTGGCCGCGTCGTACAGCAACAACGTGATCAGGTGCGCGGTGCCCGAGAGCCCTCAGCTGCTCAACCCGTCTACCGTGAGGTTGGACGTGTCGAGCAACAACGGCACGAGCTGGTCCGCGTCCTACCTCACGTACTCGTACGAGCGGTTCGTGGAGGTCCAGAACGTGAACCCGAGCAGGGGCGTCGTGGAGGGCGGCACGTCGGTGCTCGTCGAGGGCTACAGGTTCAAGAACACGACCGATGCCGGCACGCTCAAGTGCAAGTTTGGGGCCTCGGTGGTTGACGCGCGGTACATCTCCGAGACTCAGCTCCTCTGCGCATCCCCGCCGAGGAGCGCGGGCGTCGTGGACGTTGAGGTCACGACGAACGGCTACGACTACAGCTGGACCGGCATCGAGTACGAGTACTACCAGCGCATGACCGTCGCGTCCATCTGGCCCAAGGTCGGAGGCGCCATGATCGGCAACACCGTCGTGACCGTTCACGGCACGGGCTTCGCCGCCGAGAGGGAGCTCAGCTGCCTGTTCGGGGAGACGCTCGTCGCCGCGAAGGCGCTCTCGGACACCGTGCTCAGGTGCGCGTCCCCGCCCCGCAGGCCCGGCCTCGCGTCCTTCAGGGTCGTGAGGGACGGCTACATGGGTGGCTGGGAGTACGCTCTGAACAACGGCGGGGAGGACACGATGAACTTCCTGTACGTGCGTGACCCGAGCGTGTTCAAGATCGTGCCCGAGACGGGCAGGATCGAGGGCGGCAACCCCGTGTTCGTGCAGGGCACGAACTTCATCAACAGCACCGCGCTCGGCTGCAGGTTCGGCGTGCTGCCGACGAGGGGCACCATCATCAACGAGAACACCATGGTGTGCATCGCGCCTGCTGTGCAGAACGCGCAGTCCGTGCCGGTGACGGTCACCCTCAATGGCGCCGATTACTCGGAGTTGAACCTCGACGTCGTGGGTGGCGGAGTCTACAACTACGTCAGCGGGTGCCTCGCTGGGCAGTACTGCGGAGGCGACGGCAGCTACGGCGTCCCCGCTCCCAACGGAACGGTGGTGCCCGCCAACAACGCGCTCAACTTCACGCTGTGCGAGCCCGGAACCTTCCAGCCGAGGAACGCGCAGACGGAGTGCATCCCGTGCCCCGTCTCGTACTTCTGCCCTGACTTCGGGCTCAGCAAGCCCGTGATCTGCCCCGCCGGCATGATCTGCGACGTCACCGGGCTCGTCACCCCCGTCGTGGCCTGCCCGGACGGGCACTACTGCAAGAGGGGAACGAAGACTTCCGACCTGACCACCTTCCAGGGCGTCCACATGACCGACTGGGTCACCGGCGACGAGACGGAGCTCACGGTGGTGAAGCCCGATGCCGAGATGAGGCCCTGGGCTTACGTCAACAGGACGGCGCCCGCGAGTGGCTGGAGGAGGATCGAGCACCCCCCGGAGTCCGACCCGGCTCTGAGGGGCGACCTCGACCACTACGAGTACTTCGACCTCGTGACCGCCGAGCGACCCTTGTCGTGCCCCGTGGGGCACTACTGCAAGGTGCAGGCGACCACGGACCTCCCGTCTCCGCTCAACTTCAGCACGCCGCAGCGGTGCTTCGACGGTTTCTTTTGCCCGCGCGGATCCTCGACGCCCCAGGGCACCGGGCCGTGCCCGACCGGCTTCTACTGCCCCTCCCAGGAGAGGGCTGTGGAGTGCCCCGCCGGTCACTACTGCCCCGGCGTGGGCAACATCAAGCCCATCGAGTGCTACCCCGGAACGCACAACCCGTTCGTGCAGCAGTCGAACTGCACCCTCTGCGCCACCGGGCACATCTGCCCCGGCTGGGGCAGGCTCCTCCCGGAGACGTGCCCCGCCGGCTTCGTGTGCGCTAGCCTCGGGCTCAGCGGGCCGAGCATCCTTTGCCCCCCCGGATACTACTGCGAGGAGGGCACGCTCACTCTCGACGCCGCCGACCCGCACGTGAAGGGGCCGAAGGCTTGCGGCGCCGGCATCTTCTGCCTGGGCGGCACAGCGCACAACATGGCGATCGAGTGGGTGCCCGGCATGAGCGAGGGAGGCAGCGCGCCCCAGGTCTGTACCGAGGGCAGCTACTGCGAGACTGCGAGCAGCGGGCCGGAGGGTAGCGGCCCCTGCTTCCCCGGCCACTACTGCCCCCCCGGCAGCGTCTACCCCATCACGGTGCCCCTCGGCACCTTCGCGGGAAGCGTGGGTAGCGTCGCCTCCACGCTTTGCTTCCCCGGAAGCTACGCGCCCCTCGTGAGCGCCGAGCAGTGCAGGCCCTGCCCCGCCGGCTTCACTTGCCAGGGCTACGGCACGTACGAGCCGAGAATTTGTCAGGCCGGCACCTACAGGAGTGTCGCCGACAGCGTGACGTGCAGGCTCTGTCCTGCCGGCACTTTCTCCCCCTACTCCGGCGCCACGGACATCACGTCGTGCTTCCCGTGCCCCGAGGGCCGCGTTTGCGGCATGCAGGGCATGGACGACCTCAAGATGAGCGTGAGCTGCCCCGGAGGTTACACGTGCGGCGCGGGAACGAACCGCGCAACCCAGTTCAACCACAAGTGCCCCGCCGGCTACGTGTGCGCTCCGAACACGATCCCCACGGACCAGTACCTGAAGTCGTGCGTGAAGGGGCATTACTGCCTGAGGGGCACTCCCGAGTACCTCGCGACGAGGAACAAGTGCCAGGTGGGCTACTTCTGCCCCAAGGGCACGAGCGCCCCCACGTCTCCGCTCACGAAGTGCCCGAGGAGGACGGTGAGCTTCACCGGCGCCTCCGACCTGAAGGAGTGCATGATCGAGCAGGTGGACGTGTGCGACAAGTTCGACCTGAGCGACCGGAACCCTTTCGAGTACAGGTCGTACTACCCCCAACACTCCTACTCGCTTCTGTCGTACGATGAGGTTCTCAACGACGAGGCGCCCGTGATCGAGTTCAACTCCATGGCGGAGAGGAACCCCACGGGGGAGGTTGAGGTCCTTAGGAAGATCATCCCGACGAAGGTGGGCGAGTCGATTCCGCAGATGGTCAACGACACGGTGGAGGTTTTCCGGACGTGCACGAACTACGGGCTGGAGGACGAGGAGGACGTCGTGACCGTCGTCGGCAGGAACTTCAGGGACTCATCGCTGCTTTCGTGCCGCTTCACGGCGTGCATCCAGGCCGACTGGTCGCCTGGGCAAAGCGATGGCGGCTCCGGCGACACGGACTACAACATGGTTCCTCGCATGTGCAGGAACTTTGACGGAAGCCCGCTCCCGGACACTATGATGAGCAAGAAGAAGGTCATCGTGCCGGCCAAGTTCATCTCGGACACGAGGGTCGAGTGCCAGATGCCAAACTACTCGTTCAACAAGACCAAGGGGTACTCGTGGATGGACGAGTACAACATGAACCAGGAGGTGGCCTTCCAGGCTGACGACGGCAGCACGAGGACGTTCATGGGCGCGACGTGGATTGACGACAGCTTCGAGGACGCGTTCGATGTCATCGGGCACTGGAGCGACTTCCCGAACGAAGGCAACCGGAAGGTGGACATGGAGACCGATTTCAGGGGCAAGTGCAAGAGGGACCCGGAGGGGAAGATTTACTACTTGCAGAAGTGCACGCAGGAGCAGAAGGAGTCCGGCGGCATTTGCCACCCCGACGGTGGCGCCACCGACTACGTGGACAAGAACGGGAACCTCGTGGAGGACGGCGGCACGCCGAACCACATGCGGATGTACTCGTTGGTCATCGACTGCACCGACGACGAGAAGTTCTTCGGTTACTGCGACAACCTACCCGAGCTCGGGCAGAGGCTCAACCCCTGCATGACCGCGCAGGTCACGGTGGAGGTGAGCAACAACGGCGACAAGTTCTCGAACGACTACTCGTCGTACGAGCACACCGTGCGGAGTGACAACGACGCTACCAACCAGGAGTTCTGTGGGTCGCCGCCCTACGAGGGCCTCGAGGCCGAGAACTGCAGGGGGAAAGAGCCCGGAGATCCGACGGGCCTGAACAAGATTTTGGGTGATGGCAAGGCCCTGGACTACTACAAGGAGGGCACCTTCACGACGTTCACGTTCATCTCGAAAGAGCTCAGCGAGGACGCCGCGGGCTTGACGGCGGAGGCGGGCGAGTACAGGGACGCGTACGAGGAAATCAAGGCGACGGACAAGAGCATCTGCAGCCGTCCCGTGTACGCCGAGGAGGGGGAGCGCGCCAGCGAGCAGGGCTGGTTCGAGTTCCCCTTCTTGAGCTACGCGCAGCTCTCGTTCGACTTCACCCAGATCCCACCCGACATGGTCTACAACGAGCACTACAAGGTCGCGATCTACGCTACCCCCAGCCGGTGCACCGACGAGTGGTGCTCCAAGGCCACGCGTACGCGGCAGCCTGCGAAGGACGTCATGCCCTGCCTGCAGCCCATCGATCTCCCGAAGTGGTTCCAGGATCCGTCCGTGAACAAGAACCAGATCGTGAACATGACCATGCTGAGCATGGAGGATTCCATGTTCAAGGTGGAGGTCCACATCGTGCACGGGGGCTACCTTGCGAGCGCCGATTACCTGAGGAACACCATGACGGTGCAGTTGATGAGGCCCGACAGGGCCATGGTGAGCGAGGGCGAGCAGCTCCTTATTGGGGGCGACAAGATCCTGGCCGAGAGGACGAGGAGGAAGAGCCCCCACATTTCGTGGGAGGAGAGCATGATGCACTCCGAGTTCATCTTCGGGATTCGCTACACGAAGGAAATGAGCGAGGGCGTGAGCCCGCCCCTGAACATGCCGCCCAGGTTCGAGGACTACAGCAAGGGCAAGTTGTTGGTGATGATGAACACGACGTACTCAAACAAGGGCGTGCCCTTCGTGCGGGACGACAAGGACGACGTGCTCGTTACCAACGCCTGGTGGGAGGTTTCGAATCTGTACCCGACGCCCAGGTAAGAGGGGGGGGGGGGGGGAGGAGGGGTGGGGGGGGGCAGCAGC
>BRYB01001816.1:5348-15969 GCA_030267505.1 Tetraparma gracilis | reverse complement strand
CCCCCCCCCCTCCCCACCCCACCCCTCCCCCCCACCAGTACTCCCCCCCCCACCTCCCCCACCCACCCCCCTCCTCCATCCCCTCGCACTCGCTTCGCTCGCGCTCCTTCGCTCTTCCATGTCCCAGTCCCCGGCCCGCAAAGGCAAGCCCCCTCGGCTGTCCCTGACCCTGTCCACTGGCGGCTCCCCCTCCTCCCCCTTGGGCTCCCCCGAGCTACCCCTCTCGCTGCAGCACAACATCAGCGAGGTGCCCGGCACGGGCGTGTACGTGTCCGGGCACGAGGTGGTGGAGAACGTGTCCCTGCTGATGTCGCTCAACATCGTGGGGGTGGTGAACTGCTGCGCCCCTCGCAACACGGACCACTTCCCCAAACACGTGCGGCACCTGCACCTGGACATGAAGGACGAGCCGAGCTTTCAGATCCGGCCCTACTTCAAGCCCGCCTCGGACTTCATCGCCTCCTGCCTGGAGACCTCCCCCGACTCCATCCCGCCGCCCTCCTCCTTCGCAGCCTCCGCAGCCTCCTCCTCCCTCTCCTCCTCCCTGCCCTCCGCCCCCCAGACCCCCTCCTCCCGAAAGGCGGCCCAGGCGCCCCCCTCCCCCAAGGTGCTCGTGCACTGCAACGCGGGCATGAGCCGCTCGTGCTCCCTGCTCATCGCGTACCTGCTGCGCTCCGGCTTCGGCACCCTGCACCACTGCTTCTCCCACGTGAAGCAGTTCCGGATACAGTGCTCGCCCAACCCGGGCTTTCTGGACGCGCTGCTGCTGGAGGAGGAGGGGATGAGCGGGAGGCGGACGATGGACGCGGAGAAGTACAGGATGGACAGGTTTGGGGACGCGGAGCAGTTTCGTGTTGTTGGGGGGGGGGAAGAGAAGGGGGGGGAGAGCAAGATGGATGTGGACGAATCAAAAGACATGTGCGAGTAGAGTGTGTGTTTTTTTCGTAACACCCAGCCGTCTAGCAACACCTCTAGCACATGAAGAAGAGCAGCTTCACGTTGAACCCTTCGCAAACGGCCCCCAGAGCTCGCTCGCACTGGTGCGGTTAGGGTGGGCAGGAGAAGCGGGCAGAATCTCGGGCTGTCGGGGGGAGACCCCCCCCCCCGCTCGCCCGTAAAAGCCTTTGCACGCGGCCCCCAGACTCGCGCTCGGTTGGGGTGGGCGGCAGAATCTCGGGCTGTCGGGGGGAGACCCCCCCCGCGCTCGCCCGTAGAAGCCTTCGCACGCGGCCCCCAGACTCGCGGGTGGGCTGACTCCAAGAACATGATCGTCGTTCGTCGTTCGTTTCATAAACTCTAACACGGACTGCTAATATTATGCTTTCCACACCACATCATTCACTCGCTCGCCCATCTTGCCTCCCCGTTGAGCGACCCCTTGAAGTTGTAGAGGTCCAGAATGCGCCTGGAGGTGCCGAGCTTGAGGCCGCAGAGCGCGAGGCTCATGGTGACTGACAAGAGCAGCGCTTGCTTGCTTGCCTCGCCCATCGCGTCGCCGTCCGACGTCACGGTTTCGAAAAGCATGGAGATGCTGAGGTAGCTCATGGGCAGGTCCTCCAGAAAGAAGACCGCGAGCGAGACGACGAGGCCCTTGATTTCGCGGTCAATGCCTTTGATCTTGTACGCGTTCATGGCGGCCTTATCCGTTCCGTGGATCTCAGACTGCTTCGCGACCGAACGCTTGAGGAAGACGATCTTGAAGCAGATTCCGATGCCGCCCACGATCATGCTCAGGATGGTCACGTTGAGGTAGGCGCCGTGGTACCTGCGCGAAGAAGAGTCAGCCGGCAGAAGCAGGAGCGTGTTATTTAGCGCTCGAAACGCACCTCTCAAGGTGCTCGTCCTCCAGAACGTTGTGGCAGGCCACGTAGTCCGAGGCGACGTCTAGCGCGTCGAGCAGGACCATGAAGACGGAGAGCGCCGTGTCGAACATCATGATCTTGATGAGGAGGTTGGTGACGGACGAGAACTTCTTGGTGATGAGTGCTGCGGCGGGCACGAGGACCGCAAAACACACGACCGCGACGATGGCCACGTTCACCTCGTCGATCTTATTGCCGGCGATGGCGATGTCCGCGTCCAGCAGAATGGGGGGCAGGCCCAGCGACCTGCGGTAGAAGTTGAGCATCTCGTTCTTGGCGGCAGTCTCGTCGCTGTCGGGGAACACCTCGGAGCTGCGCAAAAGAAGAGTAGGAGTTAGGTCTGGTCAATCTCGCCGGCCGCCCGACAACCCCCGCCGTTCCCGTATCGGTTTATGCGTGCACTCACGGGACCTCGTCCCAAGCAGCCGTCACCTGGGCCACGAACTCGTCCTCGGTCATGACGTCCCTGGTAGTCGCGTTGTATCTGCACGGCGCGAAGGAGGGTGAGGGGGGGTGAAGGGAAATGGATCATGTGCAGCTTAGGCTCAGCGCGGCCGAGCACTTGAGCAAGCACTTAAGCTGCATGCTGGCGACGCAGACGTAGCGCTCGCTCGCGCCAGCATGCAAGAAAGGCAGACGTAGTGCCTTTCTCGCGCTCGCGCACGCAACGAGCTGTTTCTTGGGCTCAGCGCTGCCGAGCAATCCTCGCTACTTCGCTCGCGCCAGCATGCAAGCGAGGCAGACGTAGCGCCTTTCTCTCGCTCGTTTCTTGGGCTCAGCGCTGCCGAGCAATCCTCGCTACTTCGCTCGCGCCAGCATGCAAGCAAAACAAACGTAGCGCCTTTCCCTCGCTCCTTTCTTGAGCTCTGCGCTGCCCGGCAATCCTCGCTGCTTCGCTCGCGACAGCATGCAAGCGAGGCAGACGTTGCGCCTTTCCCTCGCTCCTTTCTTGGGCTCAGCGCTGCCGAGCAATCCTCGCTGCTTCGCTCGCACCAGCATGCAAGCAAAACAAACGCAGCACCTTCTTAGCGCTCGCTTCGCTCGCGCACGTACACGTAGGCTTCTACCGCGGCCTCCAGGCTCTCGAAGTAGAGCGTGGCGCCGGGGATCCTGAGGTCGACGGCCGCGTTCTCGTGGCTCTGGGCCCACTGCGTGACGTCCAGGTACGCGGCGATGTCGTCCTCCCCCAGCCACCCGTTGTCCCGCAGCAGCTGCTTCGGGTTTCCGACCTCCTCACTCAGCTGGCTCTTCCTGAACGGGTCGCTCCACGTGCTGCTCATGACGACGTCCTCGTTGGCTTGCAGCGGGGAGCTCAGGTAGTTCAGGAAGTCAAATGCGATCTGCTTCGCCTCGTCGGTGGCGCGCGCGGAGACGGCCGTGGCGATGCCCCCCGTGCCGAAGAAGGGTGCGGTGACGACCTCGGTGGTCGTGTCGGCGTTGGTCATGACGGCGCCTGGCGTGTTGATCCTCAGCATATTGGTGCCGTTCACAAGCGCGCCCGAGCCGCCGCTCACTCCCTTCGCCAGGCCAGGAAGGGTCATCCACAGCGCACACCGGCCGCTGGTGAACAGGTTCTTGGCGGCTGGCCCGGACGCGTCGAACGGCTGGAAGGAGGCTTGGAGGCGCTTGAACATGGCGAGACCCTGGCGGAACTCGGGGGTGTCGAACCGGGGCGCGCCGGTCAGGGTGTTGAAGAAAAGGCCGTCCGACGTCTTCCGCTGCAGGTACGGTGCCATGACCGTGTAGAAGCTGATGAAGGGCAGGAAGTGGGACGACCCCTTGGGGCCGTTGCCGAAGCAGACCCCGTAGTCAGCCTCGCCGTCGCCGTTCAGGTCCAGCCCGTCGAAGTACCTGAAAGGGGGGGGGGGGGGGGAGGAGAGCGAGCGAGCGAAGAGAGCGAGTTAGCGAAGCGAGCGCAAAAGGAGCAGTCAGTCTGGGGGGGGGTGCAACCGAGCGCTTTTTTGTCGCCGGCCACTGGGGGGGTTGGGGGGTGCCTCCCGAGTGAATTCAACCTGCTTCCGCCGCAGAAGACGCGCCCGCTGAGCGAGCCTGCATGCCTTCTTTGCGCTGGCTCAGCAGCCCGCTTCAGCCGCAGAGGACGCGCCGTCTTTGCGCTCACTGAGCAAGCCTGTTTCCGCCGCATGAGGACACGCCTTCTTTGCGCTGGCTCAGCAGCCCGCTTCCGCCGCCACCGACATCCCTTCTTTGCGCTCACGCCTTACTCGGCAGCCTCGGCAAAATCATCCCACGTCCCGGGCACGTCGATGCCGTGCTCCTCCAGCAGATCCGGGCGAACAATCGTAAGCATCCAGTCTGAGTCGACAGGCAGCGTGTAGATCTTGTTGTCGTACTCGCAGACAGTGTCGCGCACAAAGGGGTTGATGTCCGTCCTGATAATCCCGGCCAGTGTTAGACACAACATGCAGCGGGCGGCGCAAAAGCGACAGGTGCGGCTCACCAGTCAAGGCTCGTCCACCTGTCCCCCTCGCTAACGTAGGGAGTGAGGTCCTCGAGCGCGCCGACGTGCGCGAGCTCAGGAACCCAGTTGCCCTTGACCGTGAACGCGTCGAAGAGGGCTGGGGCGTCGCTGTCGGAGATCGATCCAGTATCTGTGGGTGTCCGCGAGTTAGGTGGGAGGGGGGGGAGGGGGGGGGCGATGGGCTCACCGGACCAAAGAGCACCCGGCCAGCTGCCGATGCTTTCCTCGGTGAGTTGAAGCGTGGCTCCAGTTACGTTCATGAACTCTTCTGCCCTCGAAAAAACGTTAGGGAGCTTGTCGACTGCCAGGATGCGCACTGGAGCAGAGCCGCTGTACCTGAGGCCCACGGTTGCCGCCGAGGAGGCGCACGTTGCGGTGGCCATTACTAAATTTTGAAGACAAGCAGAGGAGGGTAAACGCACGAACCCGAGATTTGTTGGTGTGGTCTGGTGGTGTAGCCGGAGGGGGGGTGCTCCAACCGAAAACGCAGCGCGTGCACCGCGGGCCAGCCGCTCGCCCACGCACTCGTCCCTGCCTGCCTGCTGATGGGCTCAACACTCAACACCGCCAACAGGCAGGAGGGCACCAGCGAGTCCGCAGCGGACTCGCAACCGGATTGTATTATAGAGCGCAATAGACGTGCACTGGGGGGGGGCAGAGAGGGGGGGGACCGTATTGAAACGATTACGAAGCGAGCCACCTGTGGGGTGGAAGCACCAACAAAGACGAAAGAGCGGTTTTCTGTTCTGTAAACGTGGTAGTCGCTCATCTCTCCCCCACCCCCTACCCCTACCCCCTTATCCCCCTACCCACCCCCCTCCCCCCACCCCCCACCCCCCACCCGACCCCTTTTACCACCCATCGCCTCCCCCGAAATCACCGAAGCCATCATCCGCCTTCCCCTTAGTCGCGGGCGCACTCTTCGCCGCCTCGCCCCCGCCCGCCCCCCCGAAGTCCTCGCCGCCCCATCCATCATCGTCGAAGCCTGCGGCCGCTGGTGTGGCGGCCTTCGCCGCCGTCCCGCCGAACCCGTCGTCGAAGGAGGAGCCGCCGAACGACCCGAAGGACGCCTGGCTGGCGGAGCCGCCCGTGGGCGCGGGCTTGGCGGCGGCGGCGGCGGCGGCTGGCGTGCCGAATCCGTCGTCATCGAAGCCGCTGTCCCCGAAGGAGGCGGACGCCGCCGCGGCGGGCGCGGCAGCGGGAGCAGCGGGGGTGGCTCCGAAATCGTCGAAGCCTCCTCCAAAGCCGTCCGCGGCGGCGGCGGCAGCCGGAGCAGCGGCCGGGGTGGTGTCCTCGAAGCCGTCCCCGCCGAAACCGTCTGCAACCGGGGCAGCAGCCGCCCCAGCCCCTCCCCACGCATCGTCGAAGGAAGCCGCAGCCCCCGCGGGGGCAGCCGCGCCGAATGCATCGTCGTCGAAGCCCCCTCCGACGACCGCGGGCGGGGTGGGCGCGGCGGCGGGCGCGGGCGCGGTGGGCTCGTGCACGGAGCCAAACGCGTTGACCGCCGGCGAGCCGAAGCCGTCGTCGAGTGAGGCCGCGGCGGCCACCGGGGCCGCCGGAGCAGCCACGCCGAAGCCGTCGTCCCCCCCGAAGCCGTCGTCGAACGAGGCTGCCGCCGGCACGGCGCCGAAGTCGTCGCCGCCGCCAAAGGCCTCGAATCCAGCATCCCCTCCGCTCCCCGCCGTCGCCGCTGCCGCCTCCGCCGCCGCCGCCTCCTCCTTCTCCTTCTTCTTCCTGGCCTCCTCCTCGGCAGCAGCGGCCGCCGCGGCCCGCTCCTCCTCCGCCGCCTTCTTCGCCACCTCCTCCTTCAGAGCCCGCTCCCTCTCCGCGGCAGCCCTCGCCTCGGCCTCGGCCTCGGCCCGGGCCTTGTCCGCCGCCTCCCGCTCCCGCCTCTCCTGCTCGGCCTGCTTCTCCTTCGCCGCCCTGGCCTCGGCTTCCGCCCTCGCCCTCTGCTCGGCCTCGGCCGCCTCCTTCTGCGCGATCGCGGCGCGCTGCTGCTCCTGGTTAGCGATCTCGTCGGACGCGAGCCTCGAGCGCTCCATGACCTGCATCGTGTCGTCGTTGACGGCGCTCATCTCGGTGCTCGCCTCGGCGACCCCGCTCTGCGCCGTGTTGACGCGCTCCACGGCCTGGCGCGCCTCGCCCATCAGCTCCGTCTTCTTCGCCGCCACCTGGGCCCTGTGCAGCCAAACGAGGGTAAGAAGGGGGTGGGGGGGGAGGGGGGGCATGTGCAGCATACGAGCGAAGCAGCATGCGCGCGAGCGAAGCGAGCACAAAAAGGAGGTCGTTGGTGCGCCGTGCGCCACCCCAACCTGTCTCTCAGCACCCTGTGCGGCCGAGCACATGTGTGCACACGTACGACCTCGCCGGGGGCAGAAAGCCCAACATTCTGCCCGCTTCTGCCGCAGAAGAGCACCAGCACCAGCGCCTTCTTCTTCTTCTTGCTCGCTTCACTCGCGCGCGCCCATGAGAGACGGATAGCAGCAGCCTCTCAGCCTCTTCTTCTCCTTGCTCGCTCGCTCCTCCTCCCGCCCGCTCTGCGTTGTTGGAGTCGGTCGTTGGCGCGCCGCTGCCGCTAGTTCTTTTTTTTGCGCTCTCTTCGCCCGCGCACGTACCTCCTGCTCTTGGCCTGCTCCAGCTCCCCCACCTTGGACTCGAACGTCGACTCCTTCTCCTTGAGCGCCGACGCCGCGTCGGACAGCTTGACCTTGAGCTCGCTGGCCTCCTGCTCGAGCTGCCCCGCGCGCTCGTTCTTGGCCCGCACGAGCTCCTGGAGCATGGCGAGCTCCGCGCCGTGCTGGTCGGCGTCGGCGCCGTGGGCAGCGACGAGCGCGCCCGCGCGCGCCACGTCCACGTCGACCGCGGCGCCCTGCGTCTTGACGGCGAGCAGCTCCTCGCTGAGCTTCTGCAGGGAGGAGGTGAGCGCCGACACGGTGGAGTCCGCGGCGGCGACCGCGGACAGGAGCTCCTCGCGCTTGGAGCGCGCGGCCGAGAGCTCGGCGATCACGGACGCCGCCTCCTCGGCCTTGGCCACGGCCTTCGCGTTGAGGCCCTTGAGCTCGTCCGAGAGCTTCGCGCAGTCGGCCGTGACGGCCTTGAGCTCCGCGGCAGAGCCGCCCGAGTCCGAGTCCAGCGACTGCAGGCGCGCCAGCAGGGACACCTGCGGGCGAAGCGAGCACAAAGGGGTTAGTTGGGGTGGGGTGTAATACTGCTGACACTATGCGGATCGGTCGAGCACGTGTGCCGCCGAGCACATGTGCGGATCGGCTGAGAACATGTGCGAGCGAGCCTGCTTCTGCCGCAGAAGCACGCGCTTTCTTTGAGCGAGCCTGCTTCTGCCGCAGAAGCACGCGCTTCCTTTGAGCGAGCCTGCTTCTGCCGCAGAAGCACGCGCTTCCTTTGAGCGAGCCTGCTTCTGCCGCAAAAGCACGCGCTATCTTTGCGCTCGCTGTGGGCGCCTTCGTTGCGCCCGCTTCGCTCACGCATTCTATCCTGGGGCTGAACTAGCGGCTCGGACTCACCTTCTCCGCCTGCAGCTTGGTGACGAGGGACTTGAGCGCGGACAGGTCGGCGGGGGCGGCCGGGGGCGGGAGGGAGGAGACGGGGGCGGGGGACAGGGAGGCGCCGAGGGAGGGGGTGGGCACGGGGATGGGTGCGAGGGCGGGGGCGGGGGCTGGGGACGGAGCGGAGACGGGAGTGGGGACGGGGGCGGGGACGGGGGCGGGAGTCGGGGCGGGGGCGGGGGACGGAACCCGCGGCGAGGTGATCATGTCGTCCGAGAACGCGTCGCCCACGCTCATGCCGCCCAGCTTCGGCTCGGGCGCGCTGGCGACCAGGCTCTGCGGCAGCGAGGACGGCAGGGGCAGGTTCTTCTTGGACACGCACACGATGAGGTGCATCGCGATGGCGAACTCGGCCTGGTCCAGGCGGCTGCGAGCGAAGCAGCATACCATGGGCGTTAGTAGGGGGGGGCGAGGGGGCATGTGCAGCCGAACACATGTGCGCGTATGCGGCCGAGCACATGTGCGCGTGTGCGCCCGCGCCGGCCGTAGGGGGGGTTCGGGGGGTCTCCCCCCGACAACCTCCGAGCGAAAGTCCGCTTCTGCCGTGGGGGGCACGCTGCTGTGGTAACGCTCGCTGGGCGAGTCTGCTTCCGCCGCAGAAGGATATGCCTTCTTCGCGCTCGCTTCGCTCGCGCGCTCGCTTCGCCCGCACGTACTTGTCGGGGGGCTGGTCGGCGAGCGTCCAGATGCTCTTGAGCGTCGCCCTGTCAAGCCCCGACTTGCTGAAGAGAGCCACGGCCTCCGGGCCGCGAACGTAGCCGTCCGAGTTGGTCGAGTACGTCGGGAACAGCGTGGCGTAGCGCTGCTTCTCCGCAGCAGACATGGAGTAGCTGTGGGGCGAGCGAAGCAAGCACAAGGCGGGTGAGGTGGGTGAGGGGTGAGGGGTGAGGGGTGAGGGGTGAGGGGGGGCGAGCGAAGCCAAAAGGCGGGTGAGGGGGGGCGAGCGAAGCCAAAAGGCCGGTGAGGGGGGCTCGCTCGGCCTGGGCTCGGTCTCGTTTGTTTGCACTTACACGTCGACGGCCAGGGCGCCGCCCTGCGCCTGCCCGGGGGGCGGGGCGCTCGCCTGCGCGCCGAACTGCGCCGGCGGCTGCTGCGGCTGCGGCTGCTGCTGCTGCTGCTGCGGCAGCGGCACCGTCTCGAACCTGGGCAGCGGCAGCTCCTGCCCGGCGTACTGGTCGAGCAGCTGCGGCGTCACCTGCATGCTCGCGGGGCCCGCGTCCTGCGACTGCAGGTGCTGCAGGATTTGGATGAAGCGCAGCGCGACGGCGAACTCGGGCGGCGACAGGGAGTGCGAGCCCTGAGTGTCCGACACGCTCCAGATCTGCTTCAGGCAAGGCAGGGGCAGGTTGGACTTGGTGAGGAAGGCCACGGCAGCAGAGCCGCCGATGCGCCCCACGCGCGTCGCGTCCACCATGGAGAACAAAGAGGCGAAGTACTGCTGCTGCGCGGGGGGGGGGGTGTAGGAGACCGGCATCTGGTGGAAAGGGGTAGGGGGGGACAGGGGAGGGGGGGGGAGGAGGAGGAGGAGAGGAGGGGGCGGGCGGGGGGAGGCTGGGGGGGGTAGGAGTCAGTAGGGTGGTGTATGTGTGGTGGTGGAGGTAGGTGGTTGAGAGTGAGGCGGAGGGGTTTCCGGGCCTCCGAAGACGCCGTCGGGGCAAGAGGATCAGGCCAACCGACGGTGACGGGGCTTGTCGTTGAATCGGGCGGGTAGGTTCTCGACTTCCTCGGCTGTAGACCGCCTCGTGACAGCTTAGCAGACGGCATTGAGCGGGCGCGGAAGCCTACAGGGAGATTTGCCTTCAGCCTCACCCCTCCTTCGCCTCCCCTGCACTCCTGGGATCCTCCTGGGCTCTCGCCGCCGCCGCCGCCGCCGTCGCTCGTCGCTCGCCGTGGGAGTTCTCTGGCTTCGCTCCCACACCGCCGCGTCTTTAACCCCCTCTATTCTTTCTAACTCCTCTACACATAGTTTATGAAGATTCTCGCTGACCCGGCACGCCGTTACCGGGGACGCCGTCGCTCCACTGAGCCACGATGGTCTGGAGCGTGAGCAGGGTGGTTACGATGGTGGAGATGACGCCCACGGCGATCATGACTTTGTCCACCTGCATCTCCTTCGCCCACACCCCGCCCGCCCCGCCCGCCCCGTCCGCCCCGTCCGCCCCGCCCGCCCCGCCCTCGCTCTTGGGAAGCAGGGACGACGCCTCGGTCATGACGACGGCCCCCTTCCCGCCGCCCCCCCCCCCCAACCTCTTCTGCAGCAGCCTGAGGTGGAAGAGCGGCGGGAAGACGAAGCTAACGATGGAGACGCAGAAGCAGCCGATGAGGGAGACGACGAGCACGAAGGAGGGGATCTTGGCGGCCACGAGCGTGGTGAGCGCGACGAGCAGGAGGCGCGTGCCGTAGCGGAGGGGGGTGTGGGAGAGGACGGAAACGAGGGGGGAGTCCATGAGCATGTCCTCGATGACCTCGCTGCCGGGCACGAGGCACAGAGGGTAGGACACGATGCACACGAGGATCATGGACACGCGCACGGCGAGGGTGAGCGGGGAGCCGGTCGGGAGCGCCTGCAGGATGTCCCCCTGCAGCCCGGGCTCGCCGGGGGGAGAGAAGAGCAGGATTGTGAAGGCGCCGATGGCCGTGTAGAACGCAAAGGCGCAGAACAGGGCCAACCTGTTGGCGGCGGCCATGCGCGAGGGCTCCGCCCTAAGGGGGGGGGG
>BRYB01001812.1:0-12179 GCA_030267505.1 Tetraparma gracilis | reverse complement strand
AGGGTGCGCAATGATGAAGCATCCCCCCCCCCCCTCCCTCCCCAACCTCCCCCCCCCACACCCTACTTCACGGGCTCACTGCTTCTCTCGTGCGCTCGCTCAGGTACAACTTCAACGACCACCTCTTCTCCCAGAACTACCTCCTCCCCCTGACCAAGCCCCTCCCCTCCTCCCTCTCCCACGCCGCGACCGCCCGCCTCTCCGCCTCGCCCAAGTCCGGCCTCCTCCCCGGCGAGTCCCTGCTCCGCTACCTCTCCGCGCCCCTCCTGCTCGGCCTCGTCTCCCCCCGCGAGCTCCACTCCCTCTGCCCGCCCCTCCGCCCCTACCTCGAGGCGCGCGAGTTCGCCGTCCTCCTCGCCTCCCGCCGCATCCGCATGGGCGAGAACTCCTTCCGCTACTGCCGCTACCACGGCTTCCTGCAGCGCTACGTGCGCGTCGGCCCGCCCCCCGGGGACCTCCCCGACTCCGGGACGGGCGCGGTCATGCTGCACGGGTTCGGCGCGAGCGGCGCGCAGTTCCGCCCGATGATGAGGGCGATGCGGGACGGGTTCGACGCGGAGGACGGGAGCAAGCCGAGGGCGTACGTGCAAGGGGCGCGGGCAAGAGCGAGCGGAAAGACCGGCGGCGGGGGGCGGGGGGCCGTCTGCGGCAGAAGCGGGGCTGTAGGAGGGGCTGTCGGGGGGAGACCCCCCGAACCCCCCCCCGCGGCCGGCGAGGCCGCACACCTGCTCGGCCGCACATCTGCTCGGCCGCACACGCTCTCATTTGCGGCAACCCCGACTAACTCTTCCTTCGCGCTCCCTTCGCTCGCTGCTTCACGCTCCCTTTGCTCGCTACTCGCCCACCACAGGTACTACGCGCCGGACCTGCTCGGCTTCGGGGAGAGCGAGGCGCCGCCGCTCTCGTACACTCAGTACGTGTGGGAGGAGTCGACGCTGGACTTCGTGAAGCGGGTGGTCCTGTCCGAGTGCGATTCGTTTGTCGTCGGCGGCAACTCCATCGGCGGCTACACCGCCATGTCCGTGTCGGCCGACGACGCCGCCACCACCGCCAACCCCACGTCCGCGTCCGGCCTCCCCGGCTCCAACTCCTGCCGCGGCCTCGTGCTCTTCAACTCCGCCGGCCGCGTCCTGCTCTCCAACGAGACCGCCGCCGAGGCCGAGAAGAACTCCGGCAAGACCGTCGCCGACCGCACCCGCAGCGGCCTCCTCGGCCCCTTCTCCGCGCCCCCCGCCTTCCTCCTCAATGCCGTCTCCAACTTCCTCCTCGTCGCGCTCCGGCCCAACATCAAGAGCATCTGCAAGAACCTGTACCCCCGCTTCCCGGAGCGGGTCAACGACGAGCTCGCGAGGACCATCCTCAGGGACAGCCTGGACGGGGGCGCGGTCAACGTCATGATCAGGTGAGCGCGGCTGGGGGTGAGCGAAGCGGCATACCAGGGTGGGGGTTCGATGATGACATATAAAACAGATACTGGACATACTATAATGCGAGTGGCAGGATCGGCAACCTCCGCTATGCGTAAACCCCAGAGTCTGAAAAGGGTGCGCAATGATGAAGCATGAGAACCCCCCCCCCCCCCCATTTCTCCTCCCCCTCCACCCCCTCCCCTCCCCCCTAACACCCCCCCCTACCCCCCGCAGCGGCTCCAAGCTGCCGCCCCCGCGCACGGCGAACGAGCTGCTCGCGGCCGACTTCGGGGACTGCGCATCATCCTCGAACCCGGAGGAGGGCTCGTTCAAGGGCCCCGTGCTCATCGCGCAGGGCGTGGCCGACCCCCTCAACGACGCCGTCGGGCGCCTCGCGGCCTTCGGCGCGCTCAGGGAGGGCATCACCAAGGCCCCGCTCGACGGCTGCGGACACTGCCCGCACGACGAGACGCCGGACCTCACCGCGGCCGCCGTGGTCGACTGGTGGCCGGCGGTCGCCGCCGCCGCAGGCGGGGCTCAATAAAAGCAGTGGAATTTGGGTGTTTCTCTCTCAATACTATCATGCAGAAGAATTGTTGGTACTCTGGTTCTCTTCTGCCCCAATGTTTTTTTTTGGGCTGGAAACATTAGGTGACGTTAAGATTTAGATGCGTGTTCTTCAGTCGCAGTCTAAGCACCTTAGTGCCTGAACGGCGCGGAGTGGTAGAGCTCGTGCTCCTTCATGCGGTCGACGTCCAGCGCTGACGGGCTCCATTTTCCCAAAAAAGGGGGTAGGAATAAACCCCCCCCCCATCCTACTACCTGCCGTTTCTCACGTCGATCACCATGGGCGGCTGCATAGCTAAAGTGCACAACAAGATCATGCCCAAGGTCCGTCGCCGACATAAACAACCTTCCAGACTCTGAGCCAACCAGCCGAAGACCCCCCAACCCAACCTCGAACCCCCGACCTCGAGACTGACAGAAGCAGACCAGCGCCCAAACCCCAGAGCCCTTGCACATCCCCTGTCCTCGGAACCCGACTCTCCTAACCCGAGTGTACCTCCCTCTCCCTCTCCCTCTCTCCCTCTCTCCCTCTCTCTCTCTCTCTCTCTCTTCTTCCCTCGCAGGCACCTCGACAGGACGAGATCGTGTGCAGCCGCTCTGACCTGACCGCTTACGAGAACGACCTCTTTGCGGTGCTGCAGAGGATGAATCCGATCATCCTGCTCTGCTTCGTGCTGAACGTGGCTACCTCCGTCTTCGTGCACGCCAATGGGGAGCGGGCCAGCATCCCGTTCGCCTACCTCCCTGGCATCGTGTCTACCTTATCTCTTGTGCCGCAGATGAAAATGGCGAGGGCGACGGCCCAGACAGACGACGGCCTCTCGTACGTTTGCGAGCGAACGAGTTCAAGCGCCCTGCCGCGCAGCTAACTCCTCCTTCGTAGGCTCTCCGGCCTGCTCGTCTTCCGCCTCTCCCTCATGTTTTTCCTCCTCCTGAACGTCGTGCGCCTGTACGACGAGAACAGCACGCGGGAGCTGTCCTGCTCCTTGGCGGAGGAGAGCTTCGACAAGGACGCGCACGTGATGAATGGCTCGGAGTGCTTGGGCTTTGTGTCGGTCGTGAAAATGGCGTCAATCATCCTTTACATCGTGGTGAGAGTCGGGCCGCTGTCGCTCTGCTCGACGCGCCGAACTAACTCCGCTCGCTCCCTCGCAGACGTCTCTGATGCAGCTTGCGGCAGCGCACAAGCTGGAGGTCATCTTTCACGCAAGGAACATACGGACGATGCTAGCAGGTACGCCCCCCCCCCCCCCCCACTTCCGTCTCTCGCTCCCCTAACCCCCCCCCAGATCTGGAGCGGGGCGTAGTCATGTTCGAGAGCGACCGGAGGCCCGACCGGAGGGGCGGCGAGTGGGTGGAGCGTGGCGGGCTAGAGGTGGAGATTGGCGACATAAGATAGCCATCGAAGACCACGATTGCAAGCACTGAAGATTACTTTGCCGTGTGACGATTTGTCTGAACTGACGACGTCCCCGTCTCTTCGTCGTCAGCTGGAAATTGACGACGAGGGCTTGTGTCAAGGAAGGGAGGACGTCCCAAAACCCCACAACGCGCAAGACCTTGTAAATTCCAAACCCGCCTTCCCCCTTCACGTGCCTCGTCTCGCCCTCCTTCCCATGTTCGGCAATTTGCAAGCCTCGTCCGCCCTCCCCCTTCGGTCCACTCCACTACCTGACAACTGCACCCCCTAACAACTGAACCGTGCCAACCTCTATCACTAACTCTTCAATCCGCTCTATCCTTGCGCTCGCTTCGCTCGCACACAGTCCCGTTAACGTGGCGCCAATGTCTCCTGATGTGCTAGCAGTCGTCGCGCCTGTGTCCGCCGCCTTCATCGACTACTTCGGCCTAGGTGCCATCACGCCCCTGCTGCCATTCTTTACCGATGAGCAAACCCCCGGCTCCCAAGATGCCACTGGCTATGTTCTTTCTTGCCAGGTAAACGCCCTCCGACCATGACTCCCTCCCTTACCGACCACTAACAAACACCCCGCACAGTACGCGGGGGTGATCTTCGGTTCGCTGTTTGCTGGCGCTATCTCTGACCGGATCGGCCGTCGCAACACGCTCATGCTGATCCTGATGGGCGACGTGGTCTTCTTCTCTCTGACAGGTTTCGCGACTGAGCTGGGCGGCGTGAACGCGATGATGGCCATCAGGTTCCTGGCCGGGGTGTTCACTCCCCTCGCCCCGGCCATCGCCTGGCTGATCGACGCGGCCGGAGGAGATGAAGATAAGCGGGCGCGGAACCAGGGCTTGATGGGCGTCTGCTCGGTGATGGGTTTCATGTCCGGCAATGCCATTGCCGGCTTCATCGGGTACGAGTACTTCCGCGAGGCGATGATCATGACTGGGGTCATGCCCCTCCTCGCGCTCTACAGGGTGTATCTGTCTGACGAGCCGGAGCGTCAGACATCGGAGAAACCAAGCGGCTTCCAGAAGATCGTGCAGAACCGACAGTTCTTCGTACGTTCCACCCTTACCCACAACGAACCACGCCAGCCGAAGCGCTAACTCCCCCCCTCTACCCCCCCGCTCACTCTTTTGCGCTCGCTTCGCCCGCACATAAGTCGCTCGCCCTTTCGTACTTCGTGACGGGGCTCCAGTTCACGGGCCTCACGACGCTCGTGGGCATCATCATGAAGGAGAAGGTGAGCACAAGCGGGGGGAGTGGACGGGCCACGAGCGAAGCGAGTGCAAAGAAGGTGCTCCCCTGCGGGCGGAAGCGGGCAAGCCAGGGGGCGTGATCGAAGCGAGCGCAAAGAAGGAACGGAAGCGGGCAGCTTCGCTCGGGGTTGTCGGGAGGAGACCCCCCACCCCCCCTGCGGCCGGCGAGGCGGGTGCTGCTGTTTCCCTCTTCGTGCCGCCCGTAAAACCCTTTGCACCCGGCCCCCAGACTCACGCACTAACTTTCCCTCTAGTTCGAGTTCAACGAGATCCAGATCGCGGCCATGTTCGTACGTTCCACCCTAACCCGTAACCGCGAACCGAACCGCGCCAGCTTCAAGCGCGAGCGACGCTCACCCTCTCCTTTGCTCTTGCTACGCTCGCACACAGATCGCGATCACCTTCTTCCACATGCTCACGATGATAAAGCTGAAGGACTGGAACAGGCGCATCGGCGCGGTCCGGATCATGGTGACCTCCCTTTGCGTCGCGATCCTGTCCCACCTCGCCTTCTTCTTCCCCTTCGTCTACTCCTCCTGGGTGCCCTGCGCGATCTTCCTCGTGCTCGCCACCAACGTCCTTCCGCTCTGCATGAGCTGCGGCAACCTCCTTGCCCCGCTCGTCGCGGACGAGTACGGTACGTGCGCGCGCGCCCAACCCGGTCGATGCAACAACAAAACGCTGGTTTCGCCTCGGCAACTAACGCTGGAGACTTTCGCGCGCAGGTACGAACGCACGCGGCGCGACCGTGGGCGCCCTGCGCACCATCTTCAACGTCGGCCAGGCCATAGGGCCGGCCTACGGGGTCTGGGCTTCCGGCCTGGAGGGGATCGAGGACGCCTTCTCGCTGGAGGAGGGCGGCGCGTTCTTCCTGTTCCAACTGATGTGCATGATGTTCGCGGCGTTGGGCTTGTGGTTCCTCGTGAAGACGTGAGTGCGCGAATGTCGATGGCGCAAGAGGGCTGCGACTGCCCGTCGATCAGGGCGAGCGCAAAAACATGAGCAGCCCTGTGCTTCTGAGCGCCCCCCCGTCAGTTTCTTGGAGAGCTTCTTTTGCGCTCGCTCGCGTTCCTCTTCGTATTTAACGCCCGCCACAGATTCGCTGACGTCAGGGTCAAGGCAGCGAGAGCGGCGACGGCCGCTGAAAAGACAAAGCAGGACCTCACGGTGGGCGTAGGGGACACCAACACCACCAGCAGCACGAAGAAGGACGGGTGGCGATGGGAGGAGCGGGTCTCCATGACGCCCATGGTGAAAGGGGGGAGGGGTAGCTTCGGAGGCGGGGGGGCAACAATCGTAGACTCTTGGCTGTAACGTACGTCCTCGTTTAAATCACTTTTTGCCAAAGTCCAGCATTCCGCCCATGCCCGGCACGGACGCCTTCCTCACCTTCTCCTTGGACTTGGGGCTCAGCGGGGTGAACGGCTGCCCGCCCATGGCGTGCTCGCACATCCTGAAGCACTGGAAGTACGTGTTGGTGGCGTGCGAGAAGAGCGCGTCGGGGTTGAACTCGAGCGCGTGCACGTCGCCACCGTCCATGCTCTCAAGGCTCTTGGCCTCAAGCTTCTGCACGTAGTCCGCCCCGAACGCCTTCTCCAGGTCCTTCGCCTCCAGCGCGGCCTCGTCAACGTTGGTCCCGAAGACCACCATCGACTCCAGCTCGTCGCCGCCCAGGCTGCCCCTCGTCGTGTCCTCCTTCACCCGCTCCTCGTCCTCGAAGCAGATGGGCAGCCCGAAGTGGTGGTCTGCGGGGTGAGGGGGGGTGAGCGCAAAGTGGCTGTTGGAACGAGCCGAGCCAACCGAGCACATGTGCGACCGAGCCGGCCGCAGGGGGGGTCCGGGGGGTCGGGGGAGACCCTCCTGCGACCCACTTATCCCGCAGATGGGCGTATTGTTTGCGCTTGCTAGCGCGCTACGTACAGTTGAGCGCCTGCGGGGGGAAGACCGCGCACGCGTCGCCGCCCGTCATGATCCTATTCACCTTGAAGCGCCCGGCCCCCGCCAGCTTCGCGCTGAGGTCCTGGACGTGCTCCACGAACGCGAGGTCGCCCACCCGCGGCTGCCCGATGGTCAGCAGCTTCACCGTCTTGCCCTGCCTGATGAACATGTCCATCTCGTGCGCGTTGCGCTCGAGGAAGTTCGCGAGGCAGAACATCGCCACGGCGCCGCCCTGCGAGTGGCCGCAGAAAAGGATGTTCTTCACCTTGGGGTCCTTCGCGAGCTTGCGGAACTGGTCCAAGACGGCTCCCATAGACAGGAACGCGTTGTACCAACCCAAGTGCACCATGGGCGTGATCCCCTGGTTGATGGCGCACGCGTCGAAGCAAGAGAACATGCCGGCGTGGCCCCGCTTCAGGTCCCCCCCAGTGTTGGGCTCCCACCTGGTCTGAACCGCCGTCAGGTTGGTGGCCCAGTCCTTGGAAGACTCCGAGCCGCGCACAGCCAGAGTGATGCTGGACCCATCTTCGGACCGGGCGATGTAAGCCTGCGTGTCCACGAACACGCCGAACTTGCTCTTGTCGGGAGAGGTGGAGCTATCGAACATCGTAACCAGCTCCTGCTCCTGGATCTTGCCCTTGAAGCCAGACTTGAGCTGGTTCGAGAGGATGAGGGTTTCATCAAAGGGGGAGTCGATGACGGAACCATTGTCAGCCGTGTCGAGGTACTTCTCCTTGCTACCGGGCGGCTCCGCGGCGGTATCAGAGAGGTACGCTGCCCACGAATGACAGACGCCCTCCATGATGTCCAGGCGGTCGCACTCGGGGAGGGACGAAGGGCAGAACGACAGGGAGCGCTCAGTGAAAGACGACAGGGTCGTCTGGTACCAACTCGAGCGACGAGCCTGGGCGGGCATCGTGGATGGGGTGGGGTGGGGGGGGTGGAGGGGGTAGGTAGGGTAGGGCGGGGGGTTGGTTGGTGGGGGGACGTTTGGTGGGCAGTACCCATGGACCTAAACAGTTTTTCTTCGACAACTCATTTTTTCGAGGCGACGATGCAACGACGTCGCGGGAGCGTTTCTCTCCTTCTTTGTAACAATACAGTCAAAATTATCCTGCAAGGGCCTCGATCTCCGAAACCTTACTCCCCTGGCGGCTCCTCGCCGGCCTGGTGGGAGGCGCCGCCGCTTGGCTCTTGCGGGCCCAGAACCAGCCGCTGAGCCAGCCGTAGCCCCCCTCGCTCGACTCCCGCTCGGCCGCCCCCATGTCCGCCTCGGTGCAGAAGATCCGGGCGTTCCAGCCGTCCAGGCGCACCTCAAACATGCGGTCCCCCGGCCTGTACTTGACCACGACGCCGCTGCCCGCGACCGTGACGACCTCGGTGCCGACCGCCGCCTTCACCGGGCCCAGGACCGCGTCCGGCTGCAGGTAGCCCAACATGCCGTCCATCTGCACGTGGTGCACCGAGGTGCGCGGGTCGACGGCGACGAGGTTGCCCGTGAGGCCGAGCGACGTGAGGACCGAGCCGTCCACGGCGCAGCCGGGGGCCGTGTAGAAGGACAGCACGTCCGGGTTAAGGTAGCCGGTGCCGAAGCTGAGCTCCACCACGTAAACGTTCGTCTCCGGCCGGTGCGACAGCACGCGCCCGCGGCCCATGCGCTCCACCAGCACGACGGTCTGGTCGGGGAAGTACTGCTCGTGCAGCACGGGCTCCACCAGGCCCGCGTCGGAGCTCTTCTTCGGCGGCGCCGCCGTGAAGCGCCGCAGAGGCGCCAGGATGTAGCTGCGCGAGAGCGCGCGAGCGCACGAGCGAAGCGAGTGTAAGAAGAGGAGAGGGAAATGGAGGGAGGAGGAGGGAGGGAGGGGGGGGGGGGGTTCTCATGCTTCATCATTGCGCACCCTTTTATGGTTCTGGGGTTTACGCATAGCGGAGGTTGCCGATCCTGCCACTCGCATTATAGTTTTCCAAGCACGAGTTTTATATGTCATCATCGAACCCCTCTCCGTTTGCTGGCACGCGCGCGCTCGAGCTCACCTCATCAAGCCGGAGGACTCGTTCTCGCGGCGGTGCGTCTTCTGCCAGCCGGAGGCCTCCTTGGCGGTGCAGTGGAGCCTCCCGCCCATGCAGGTGAAGTCCACGGTGAGGAAGGTGATGGTGGGCACGGGCGGCGGCGGCGTCTCGACTTTGACGACGGCGGTGCTTGTGTCGGGGCTCTCCGACTTGATTGCCAGCGTCCCGGCCCCCTCGTCGTCCGCGGTGAGGTCCAAGACGTCGATCGCGACCGCGTCGAGCAGCTGGGTCTCCAGGTCGACTTCCCCTGCCTCCTCCTCGCCCTTGACCTTGGCCGCGGAGGCGTCCGGGTCCTCGCGCTCCTCCACGACGACCACCACGCCGTCCCCCCACGGCGTCTTGACCTCGTCGCCGATAGCAAAGGAGACGAGCTCGGCCTCCTCCGCGGCCACCTGGTCGGCGGCGGAAACGTCCAGCACCTTCATGTCCGGGTCCCTGCCGCGCCCGAACAGACCCAGGAAGCCCACCTGCGAACGATGGTTAGAGGGGTGCAGAGCAGAGGAAGGGGGGCGCGAGCGAGACGCAGCGGAGGAGCGGGGTTGCGAGCGATACGCAGCAGAGGAGCGGGGGCGCGAGCGATGCGCAGTAGAGGAGATGGGAGCCGAGCTGGACGCTGCAGAGGAGTGGGGACGCGAGCTAGACGCAGAAGAGTAGCGGGGACGCGAGCGATACGCAGTGGAGGAGGAGCGGGGCGCGAGCCATACGCAGTAGAGGAGCGGGGCTTCGCGTCGCTCCGCTTCGCTTCGCTCGTCTCGCTCCGCTTCCCTCCGCTCCGCTCCGTTTTGCTCCGCTCCGCTCGCTTCTGCGCACCTTCTCGGGCTTCTCCACGACCTCCACGTCCTCCTCCCGCAGGTAGCAGCGCGCCGTCCAGTTCCACATCTTCACCTCCACGATGGCGTCGGTGGCCCGCACGGCCTTGACCCGGCCCTCGCCGTAGAACGTGCGCACGTTGTCCCCCACCTTCACCACGGGCACGTACGCGTCGCCGACGTCGCTGAGCCGGTGGGGGGAGGGGGAGAGCGCGCCGCGATTGAAGTAGCCGAAGGAGTTGAAGATGGACCGCGACTTGTCCCTCGCCGTGGGGGCGACGTCCTCCAGCGCGGGGTCGTACATGAGCACCGGCGGCTTGTAGTGGTGCAGGTCGTTGGACTGCACGTAAGCGAACACCGCGTTCTTCTTGGTCGTGCTCGACCTGGACGACACGGTGGACGCGTTGACGTCCCGCTCGCCGAGGTCGCCCACGGAAGACACGCCGTCCTGGTCGCTGACGCCCGCGTCGAAGGCGGAGGGGCCCACAATGAGCTCCGGGATGGGGGAGGAGGACCGGTGGTTGGTCGTCCGCGGCGTGACCGCGTTCGACGCGGGGGAGAAGCCCGGGGAGAACCGGGAGGAGGAGGGGGCGGGGGACGAGTGCGTGTTGCTGCCCAGCATCGCGTGCGAGTACGTGTTCGTCCCGAACTGGCGCAGGCCGTCCGAGGACATGACCTGGCGAGTGAGCGAAGCGAGCGAGCGAAGCGAGCGAGCACAAAAGAAGAGTTAGTGGGGGGGTGGGGAGGGGAGGGGAAGAGAGGGGGGGGGCGTACGTTGCGGTAGAACTCCCGCTCGCTGTCCGCCACGGAGGACGTCTCGTCCCGGTCCGCGATGGACGACGGCGGCGTCTCGTTCGACATAGTGTCGTCCAGCCCGCCGCGCTCGGTAGGGCGCCGGATGGGCGAGCTCTGTGTTGGAGGGGTGTTAGGGGTTGGGAGGGGGAGGGTTGGTGGAGGGACGGGGGGGGGGGGGGGGGTTCTCATGCTTCATCATTGCGCACCCTTTTGCACGTCTGGGGTTTACGCATAGCGGAGGTTGCCGATCCTGCCACTCGCATTATAGTCAGGCTGAAAGAGGTTTTATATGTCATCATCGAACCTCCGCCCTGGTATGCTGCTCCGCTCGCGCTTGGGCTCACCTCCGGGTCGGAGTTGATCTCGGCGATCTCGACGTCGTACTCGTCCGTCTCGGCGACGGACTCGAGGGCGGCGGCAGAGACGTCGACGTTGGAGCTGGAGTGCACGGAGAGGGGCTGGGGGGGGGTCTGCGACGTCTGCGCGGAGGGGGTGGGGGTGGGGGCGGAGGGGGCGGGGGTCGACGAGGTGGAGATGGGCGTCGCGCCGCGCTTTTCCTTCTTGTACTCGGCCAGCTGCACGTCGATCGGGCGCCAGTCCAGCTCCACCTTGTACAGGTCGTGCACGGGGTCGTACCTGCGGAAGAGTGAGTTGGCGGCGAGGTTGGGGATCTGGTGGGCGGCGCACGTACGACTTGACCCAGCCCGACCCGTACGTCGTCGTCACGCGCTCGTTGATGTTGAAGCGCGGGGACGCCAGGATGAGCGGGCAGGGCTTGCAGTTCTGCGCGCGAGCGGGTGAGGGAGGGATATCGGGGGGAAGAGGGGGGCGCGAGGGGGGCGCGAGGGGGGCGCGTTTTGTTCGGGTGGGAGAGCACGCGGTAGGTGAAGCCGGACTTGAAGGAGGAGAGGTAGGCGACTCACCTGCTTCACCAGGAAGCGGTTCGCCAGCCAAATGCTCTGGTTGAGCTCCTTGCGGCGGTCGATCATCGCCTGCTTCGACGGCCACTTGTTGCGCGGGATGGTGTGGAAGTCCTTCACCGCGTCCAGGCAGATGCGGCGCAGGCCGGAGTTCAGGATGAGCGGCGGGGACTGGGACGCGGCGTCCAGGCCGGCCTCCACGTACGTGCGGAAGAAGCAGATCTTCTTGTCCAGACCAGACTTCGAGTACCGGTCCGCGTCGTAGCCGTGCGTCGTGTGCAGGGTCTGCACGATGTGCATGTACCTGCGCGCGAGCGAAGAGAGCGAAGAGAGCACAAAGAGAGGGCGTTTTGGCAGTTAGACATGGGGCTGTGCGGCCGAGCGATGTGCGCTTCGCCGGCAGCAGGGGGGGTTCGGGGAGTTTGGACGCGACCCGCTCCCGCTGCAGACGAGCCTGGCCGCAATCTCCCTCGCCCCTTCTTCGAAAAGAGAGGGCGTTTTTGACAGATCGACATGGGGCTGTGCGGCCGAGCGGTGTGCGCTTCGCCGGCAGCAGGGGGGGCTCGGGGAGTCTCCCCCCGACAACCCGGACACGACCCGCTCCCGCCCGCAGAGCACCTTCGCTCGCGACAGCCCAGCCGTTGCGCGCCTCCAAGCCTCCCTCGCCCCTGTTCGCGCTCGCGGCCCGCTTCGCTTCGCTCGCTCGCTCGCGGCACGTACAGCCGCTCCACCTTGTCCGGGTACGCCTCGTTCATGAGCTCGCCGCTGCGCACGTCCCCCTGCCCCGTGTCCCCCACGAAAACGTGCGAGAACTCGGGGTAGATGGACACGTACTCCTTGAAGTTCTGGAACTTCTTCAGCGCCAGGGGCTCCATGTCGTTCTGGAACACCATCTTCGACCCGCTCTGCGTGTCGCCGGCGAGCAGGGACGGGTTCGTGTGCATCCCGCGCTCCCGGAGCTGCGAGCGAGCGTGAGAGGGGGGTGGGGTGGGGGGGGGGGGGGG
>BRYB01001778.1:7535-21281 GCA_030267505.1 Tetraparma gracilis | reverse complement strand
CCCCCCCCGCTCCCCCCCCCCGCCCAACCCCAACACCAACACCTTCTCCTCCAAGCCGCTGGGCTCCACGACCTGGTCCCCGCGGCACGTCTCCCTGGGCAAGCTGACCAGCAACCTGCCCGCCTTCTCCTCCCTGGTGCGCACTTCCAACCTGGACCGGTCCGGCCGCCTCCCCCACGAGGCTCGTGCGCGGCGCGACCCCTCCACCGCGGCCGGCGGCATGCACGGGATCGCCGTGTCCCCTGGCGTGGGGGTCGGGCTGGACC
Source organism: Tetraparma gracilis (assembly GCA_030267505.1). Lineage (NCBI taxonomy): Eukaryota > Bolidophyceae > Parmales > Triparmaceae > Tetraparma > Tetraparma gracilis. The sequence continues at coordinate 21,015 of BRYB01001778.1, read as the reverse complement.
TCATGGCCGACCCGCTGCGGCAGAAGGTGTACGAGGCGATCGGGTACGAGCCTGGGGACATGACGGACCCGGCCATCGACCCCGCCTCGCGCACCATCTTCGCGAACCCGCACGACAAGACGTCCCTGTCCGTGATGGACGAGGCGTCCCCGGACCTCGCGAGCTTCAAGGTCACGGTGCTCACGCCCCAGATGTCCCAGTTCGCCAAGCTCCCCGCCATCGGCGGCCGCCTCATGGGGCGCGGCGGCGTGCAGTTCCTCGCCAAGGGCTCCAACAACCCCAAGCGCTCCTTCTACACGTTCAACTTCGACGAGCACATCACCACGGACCAGGCCGAGCTGGATGCCATGGTGCGGCCCCGTGGATACTACCGCCCTCGTTTCTAGCCCGCTAACTCCCCTAACCCCCCCCCCCCCCCCCCTCCCAGACAACCGTGTCGGTCATCAAGGACGCGGCGCTCAAGCACGGCAAGAAGACGTTCCGGGGCAGCGTAGTTGTGAACCTGTCGCTGGACCAGCTCGCGGCCGTGCAGGCGAAGCTGGGGGTGGACCTGGGCGCAATGAGCAAGATTGAGCGGGGGGCCTTCATGAAGCAGCACCGGCTCACCGTGGTTGGGCTGCTCGAGGGCGAGGGCGAGATGTGGTCCAAGCTCAAGTGAGAGCGCCCGCGCGAGCGAAGCGAGCGTAAAAAAGAGCTACGCGTGGGCGGGCGGGAGGAGCGGGCGAGCGCGCGTTCTGCCACTTTCTGTTGCGCGAGCGGCGCGCCAACAAGCGCGAGCGGAGCGTAAGGCATCATCCTTCGCTTGCGCAGGCGGAGCGTAAGCTATCATCCTTCTCTTGAGCTCGCTTCGCTCGCGCGCGTTCGTTCGCTCGTGCGGCGCACCAGCGACCTCCTATTTTCTTTTGTCCCCCCCCCAACCCCCCCCCCCTCAGGACGCTCTCGACGCAGAAGCGCAACCAGGAGGAGGAGGAGATCCGTTCCCGTGAGGAGGCGTCCCTCCGAGAGAGCGAGAGGGAGAACAACGAGGACGACCGGTCGCTGATCTCCGACATGACGCCCAACGAGCCGTCCGCGGGGCAGATGCGGAACTTCAGCCAGTCTCTCGCGAATCAGCCGGCGTCGAACGACGACAATTCCACGGACATGTCTTCCGTGACCGGCCCCCCGAAGGCCCTCACCGGCTCCTTCCCCGCCACCGCCGACGCCCCCTCCGCCCCCTCCCCCGGCGTGGATCTGTCCCTCTCCAAGAGCCCGACCAACGACGACGCCTCCAACGACTTGGATTCCCTCCGCGCCTACATGAGCGCCAAGCCACCCGGCCCCGTGGGCGCCCTCTCCGTGTCCCCGTTCTACGAGGGCGTGCTCCTCTCCTGGAATCACCCCGCCGACAACGGGGCGCCCATCACGCACTACCTCATCACGTACCGCGCCGTGGAGCACGTCAAGAAGGAGTCGACGAGGAACCGCCGGGCGTCCATGGAGGGGGGGCGGAAGGAGCGCGAGAGCGCGGACAAGGGCAAGGTCGACGACAACGCTTTGTCGGACGCCAGGCAGGAGGACGACGACTCCACCCTGGACGGCGACGCGGACACGACCGTTTCGCAGTTCGAGCTCAAGCTCTCCAGCGAGACCCCCGGCTCGTCCCCGCCCACGACCACCAAAATCAAGGACCTGTCCGGCGGCTTCGACTACATCTTCTCGATCCGCGCCGTCTCCGAGGCCGGCGTCGGCGAGCCCGTCGAGTCCCGGAAGGTGTCGCCGACGGCCGTCATCGTGGCCCAGTCGAAGGACGACCTTCCCAAGATCCTGCAGCGCTTCGGCATCGACCTGTCGCGCGCGGACAACGTGAAGCAGTCCCTGGCCATGCTGTGGACGCGGTACTGCAACAACGAGTTCTACCTGGAGGTGAACGAGAAGAAGCAGCTGGTGATGCACGTGATCCGGCTGGACATTTTCGTGCAGCGGAAACTGTCCGACAAGAAGGACACGGAGGTCGTCGTGGAGACGTACTCGCAGACGAACGACGAGCGGCTGAGGGAGGTGAACAAGGTGCCGCACAAGATCCTCAAGAAGGGCGAGCACTGGCAGCGCGCGATTCGCAGGGTGCTCGCTGACCTGTTCGTGGTCGACGAGGAGGACACGAAGCTCGTGTCGTTCGACCAGAAGATGGAGAAGCCGGTCAACTCCGACCTCATCCCGGGCCTCAAGATGGCCCAGCACAACCTCAAGGCGTTCGTGACGGTGCAGGGCCTCCCGCCCACCTCCAAGTTCCACACCGTGCAGAAGCTCGCCGACGCGTCTGGCGGCTCCACGGTGCACCACTACTTCGAGTGGATGGACATCCACACGTACTTCGTTCGCATGAAGGCGACGATGAAGCCCGGCGTGCTCGGGGGCCTCGCCAGCTCCACCTTGGAGGGCAAGGTTAGCTCCAACATCCAGGTCGACCCGCTCGGGCAGCCGCTCGCCGACGAGCAGGGCTTTCCGCTCTCCCCCTCGGACCCCCGGCGGATCCTCGTCGAGCAGCTCGTGCAGAACATGTACGAGGGCTGCGACTCCCTCTTCTACACGGTGCTCTCGCAGATGAACTCCCTGAACTGCCTCCTGCAGGTGCAGCTCTTCGACAAGTCGGGAATTCCCCAGGAGACGACGCTGTGCAAGGTGGGCACGGCCTCCAACATCACGATGGAGTGCAAGACGTACGTCGCGCGAAGAAACGCGCGAACTGCACTGTTTTTACTGACTGACTGACTGACTGACTGACCCTTCCCTTTCTTTTCCCTTCCTCCCAGGTTCGACAAGCTCGACGCGTTTTGCCCCGAGAACGTCCCCGTGCGGGTCGGAGGCGGCAAGCCCGTCACGATCGACTCCATGGGCGGGGTGAAGCTCCAGCTCGCGAACGCGAACTGGGTCGAGAGCAAGACCGTGTCGGGGAAGGCCAAGGTGGACCTCGTTTCGACTCTCGGTGACGTGCTCCTGTGGGAGTCGGAGAAACGGGTGGAGCAGCAGAAGGCCAAGGACGAGGAGCAGGCGCACGAGGACGACCTCACCGACACCGACTCGGACGACGGCGACGAGATCTGGAGCAAGGACTTCGAGCTCGACGACTACTTCTCAATGGACAATCTCGCTTCTTCCAAGGAGATCCGGCCCTTCGGCGACGCCATGAAGGTCATCGCTGAGGTTTTCGGCGAGATCCTCGCCCAGCTGTCCATGACTACCGCCGGCCAGGACACGAGGTGCGACCTCATGGAGGACTACCAGATCAACTTCCTCCTCAAGACGGTCATCCTCGACCGCCACGACGACCCCTCCAAGCTGGCGTGGCCAGTGGTGAAGCGAACAGAGAAGAACTTCATCACCACCTTCTTCGAAAAGGTGCACGAAGCGCAGATGGTTCCCTCCCAGGTCCCGTACTACTCCGAGGCGCCCGTGATCGGCCCAGCTCCGGAGAACTTCCACGGGGACTCCATCCTTCTCGACTCCAATGCGAAGCTCTGGTTCGCCGGCGACACGGGCAAGTTCATCGAGCGCGGGCACGTTCTGTCGGCAATCTGCAAGTTCGAGGTCCTCCTCATCCTCGACTACCTCAAGCTGCCGGTCACGATCGACGACATCAACAGCGCGACCGGCGCGAACCAGATCGCCGAGTGGCTCACCGTGTCCCGCGACGTTGCGCTCGCCATCATCAACACCCGCGAGCGCGGCGGCAAGTTCACGTCCATCGCCGACCTCTTCTCCCGCGCGTCGGCCGCAGGAACGGCGGCGGTCAAGGCCAAGATCAACGTCCAGCTCGTCTCCCCCGAGGAGCGGGACAAGCATTTGAAGGAGGCTGCCAAGGTGAGAGGAGGTGGAATGAGATGGAGTACTACTCGCAATTTGACGATGTTAACCCCCCGCCCCCCATCCCATCTTCCTCCCACAGTTCACGTTCGGGATTCTGTGCTGGCACGACCTGCGCAAGACGGCCCGATTCAAGGACGCGTACTCCCCGCGCATGGAGTTCGTGTGGGACCTCGTGACGCTCCTGAGGCGCAAGCTCCTCCTGTACTCAAAGACCAAGACGTGAGAAAGTTTCTGGTAAAGCTTGGAGTCCTCCCCTAACTAACCACCTTCTCCTCTCCCCCCTACCCGATTCGTCGGTCGCAGGTACTCCGCCGTGCACCACAAGACGGGCCTCCTGTCCTTCTTCCTGCGCGCGTGCCACTCGTCCAAGAAGTCTTCCTCCCAGCGGCAGTGCGCATACAACTCCGCCCTGCAGCTCATGAAGGTAATGATGCCCGAGTTCTTCGTGCAGGCTCGCCTCGGCGTCCGGCACCAGTCGGAGTTCTGGGAGACGTCCTCGACCTCCCAGCGCACGCTGTCCGAGGACGAGTTCCAGATGGAGCTCGTGCACTACAAGATCGACTGCGCGTCCAAGTACAGCCACATCGTCGACTCGTTCAGGCACCGCAGCCTGGAGGTCATGCGCCACTCGGTGTCGCTGAAAGCTATGGACAGCCACGAAAGGGGGGAGCTCTCTTCTCTCCACGCCGAGGTCGGCGGGCGCAAGATCAAGGACCAGGTGAGCCCAGCTCGACACCGCGCAAAGGAAAGAAGTGCTGCCCACAACTAACACATTGCTTGCTACCGCAGCTGTACGCCGCTACGCAGCTGCGGCACTGGGCGCCCTCCACCGACGTCGCCGACGAGGGCGTCATCTTGATCATGAACGAGCTCTTCTTCAGCCGCAGGGCGGAGGGCGGCGAGCAGCGCGGTAGCGTGACGCCGGTGAGGAAGACGGCGACGTCGCCCGTGTCCTCCCCGCAAAGCTTTCAGAAAACTCTGTTCAGCTCCTCGGGGTCCAACAACAGCGCGCCCAAGCTGCTCATCATCGGGCCGAGCAAGAGCGGCAAGACCGTGCTGTGCCACAAGCTCGTCATCAGGATCCTCGCGAGCAAGCAGGTCAAGCGCGACTTCAAGATCGTGCCCATCCTCATTCCCGTGAGTCGCCTCGTCGCGAACTACGCCAAGGCGCTCGAGGAGGCCGACGGAGATGCGGTCGCGGGGCCGAGCGGCTCCTCTCCCAACTCTCCCACGCACGACGGGGACGATGCGGCAAAGCCGGAGATCGATCTGATCGACGCGCACTTTCACGAGGAGTGCTCCAAGTTCAGCCGCCGGTACCAGGCGCTCAAGAAGCTGCAGGACTCCTTCAAGCTCCTCTTCATCTTCGACGGCATGGACGAGGCGGGCCCGATGCGCGACTTCGTGGAGTCGTACGTGGACGAGAAGCTGAGGTCGCGGCACCAGATGGTCATCGTGACCGCGAAGCAGGTGCGCACCGCTCCCTCGGAGGAGAATTGCGAGACGCGAGGCACTTGAGCTAACCACACACACGCACGCTCGCTCGCTCGCAGCCCGCTCTGAACCCGGCCAACTTCGCGCTCTACAAGTGGTACGGCGTCCTGCCCCTGTCCGACGAGCAGCAGATGGAATACGCGAAGCGCAAGCTGGACGTCCTGAACAGCCCCAACGCGTTCCAGATCATGAAGTCGGTGGAGAGCATGTTGTCGGACAAGAACTACACGAAGATGTGCACGTGCCCGCTCATGCTGAGCATGATGGTCGGGCTGCTCGACAACAGCAGCTCCAAGGCGGCGCAGGCGGCGTTCGCCAGCGCCCTCGTGGAGAACTCGGAGGGCTCGTCGAAGGACATAGACAGCGGCAAGAAGGGGGGGAAGGGGAAGAAGGGGGGGGGAGGGGGCGACGTCGGGTCCAAGCTTCTGCCCCCGCCCGACAGCTACTACGCCGCGAACCCCAACATGCCGTTCCGCGACAAGCCCTCCCTCCTCTCCCTCGGCGTCAAGGTGGCCGTGAGCCACCTCGACATCGCCAGCAACAGGGGCGTGGTGGCCGACGCCAAGGTTGATTCTAAGGTCGTCGTGCACTTCCTGCAGAAGCTCGCCTGGTTCTGCCATGTCAACCACACTGTCGACATCACAAACAGCAGGTAAGGGAGGGATTGGGGTTGGGGGGGGGTGGGGGTGGGGGGGGGTTGGGGGGAGCTGTGAATGGATGGAGTCGATGTGCTAACCCCGTTCGCGCCAGGATCGTTGAGCTACTCCAGCAGACGAGCAGCCCGGGAGTCTTGGGCGACAAGAGCTCCCAAGAGGCGGCGCACTTTCGGCAGGTCTGGAACCACATCACGACGCTCCTCAAGACGAACAACAGCAAGTTTGAGCTGCTCGTGTGCACGTCGTGCCCGACCTCCTTCACCACCGGCAAGGTGGCGTCGGAGAGCGTGTACCAGTTCGCGCACAGCAGCTTCCAGGAGTTCTTGTGCGCCATGGAGCTGCTGGAGAGGCTGCACGACGAGGTGAACAACAACGTCACCGGCGTCGAGGCGTGCAAGCGGGTCCTCCTCAACAACCCCGAGCTGAGGGGCGGCACCATCCTGCACAACTTCTGGTGGATGAACGTGGTGTGCGTACGCGAGCGCGATAACAAACACAACAACCAACGAACAGCACGCGCCAACACTGACACAACAACAACAACTAATAACTTTGCGCAGGTACTTCGCGGCCTCGGCGGCCCCCTCGTGGATGTTCAAGGACATGACCAAGTTCTTGCTCATGAACGACGACGACTCGGCGTCTAACGCGACGCTGTGCTTCGAGCTGGGCAAGCTGCGCGGCGAGATCGTGCAGATCCCGAGGTTCAGGGCCACGCAGAGGCTGGCCAATTGCTTGAGCCACCACTGCGTCAAGGTGCGGCAGGCTGCCCTGGGGGAGGTTCAGGTCAACACGAGCTACAAGATCGACATCATTTCGAGCTTGGTGAAGCTGCTGGACGACGACCTCAGGCTGGGGGACCGCTCGAGGCTGCACTGGTACGAGAAGATCGCGGCCGTGAACTCGCTGGTGTGCCTGGACTCGGCCCTCTACTGCGTGGCTAGCAACAAGACGATGCACCAGAAGATCGTCGAGCTGCTGTCGCTCATGCTCGCGAGCAAGCACGAGAGCGAGACGGTCAAGAGCTTGGTGCTGGAGAGCATCCGGCAGATGGGGCTGCAGCACGAGCCGCTGGTCAGGAAGACGCTCGTGGAGATGCTCAAGAAGAAGGACAAGCACAGCATCAAGGTGCTCATCAAGATGATCAGCAAGATGAACGTCGTCGACGCACACTTGCTGAGCGTGGTGGCGAGCGACCTGAACGACCCGTCCTTGAGGAAGGATTGCGAGCAGGCGCTCATCGAGATCGTGAGCAGGAACGTATGGAACACGAGCGTAGGGCAGGCGAGGGGCGCGGACAGCATCATGATCCCTGGGGGTGGGGGAGGAGGGGGAGGAGGGGGGGGGGGGGGGGGAGGGGGGGGGAAGGGGAAGCACAAGATGTCGCTCGGCACCCTGGGCATGCTCGGCAACTTGAGCAGGGCGGCCTCGCCGTTCGGGAGGGGGAGGAAGAGGGGCAACATCATGGTGGCCGCGTCTCTGCTGCCGGAGGAGGTGCTCACCATGCTGCTGCAGATCATGGCGCTCCCCAACAGCGACGAGGCCAGGGCAAGCGCGAGCCGCATCCTGGGCAAGTGCAACGTGCACAACAAGCTCATTCCGCTCTTCATGTCGTGGATGCGCAAGCGGACGGACTCCGTCGTCCCGTGCAAGACGGCCGCGGACCTCGAGTTCCCGAGCCTCGAAATGGTGTCCATGCTCAGCATGAACTTCCCGGTCGAGAAGCTTCTCGACTGGACCAACAGCGAGGAGAAGAGCTTCATGCTGCTCGGGCAGTGCCTGGACATGCTCAACTGCTTGATCCACGGGGGGGCCAACATCGGCCAAATGTTGAGCGAGGAGAACATGGTCGAGACCGGCCAGATCTTGCCCAAGATGCTCAGGTGTCTGGGGGCAGGGCAGTACGTAGAAGGAGGGGGGGGGAGGAGGGGGGGGGGCTGGCGAGCGAAGCGAGTACAAGAGAAGGGAGGTCGTTGGGGCGAGCGAAGCGAGCGCAAGAGAATGAGGTCGTTGGGGAGCGAGCAAGAGAAGAAGGTCGTTGGGGCGAGCGAAGCGAGCGCAAGAGAAGGAGGTCGTTGGGGCGAGCGAAGCGAGCGCAAGAGAAGAAGGTCGTTGGGGCGAGCGAAGCGAGCGCAAGAGAAGAAGGTCGTTGGCGCGCCGCTGCCGCTAGCTCGTGTTTGCGCTCGTTGTGCGAGCCGATTTCCGCAAAGGACATACCTTCTTTGCGCGAGCAAGGAGGTCGTTGGCGCGCCGCTGCCGCTAGCTCTCTTGGCTCTCGCTTCGTTCGCGCAGGGAGGGGTGGTGTTCTTTTGCTTCTGTACCTCAACTCACCATCCTTACGTATTCGTCGTTCTCGCTCATCAGGTACGAACGCCTCCAGTGCCGCGCGGTGGACGCGCTGGGCGCGTGCCACCTCACCAACTGGGACAGCGTCATCAAGGCGATGCTCGACGTGCTCATCAAGGACGAGAAGGTCGGGGTGAAGGGCAAGATCGCAGACGTCATCTTCAGCGAGGACTCCGAGCGGGAAGTCCAGATGGAGGGCATGTACGCGCTCAAGATGTGGATCCGCCACAGGGACGTCGCGACCAAGCTCAGCTGCCTGGACAAGGTCGTGGAGCTCAAGCTGTGCAACAAGGGGAACATGATCGTGATGGGCGAGTACCTCAAGGACCTGTTCAGGGACGAGGACCCGATGGTCCGCGCGAGGGCCCTGGACTCCATGCTCGCGGGAGAGCTCGTTGGAGAGTATCTCGAGACGGAGCTCGTCGATTACTACGACATCCTGATCGACCTGCTGCAGTACGACAGCGACAACGACGTGAAGATTCTGGCAGCCCAGTGCCTCCTGTACAACACCACGACGACCACGAGGAGTTGCACGGACGTCACCAGTATAATTGGCGGCTGGGTGCAGAGCCTCACCCGGCAGGACCTGTTCCTGCCCGCCGTGAGGTGCAGCCTCTTCGTGCCCTCCGAGTACTGGATGAACGTGGACTTGGCTAAGGGGAGCTCCAAGTTCAAGAGCTTCAACATCACGAGCAGCCTGAGCGTCCAGGCCATCATGAAGCTGCTGGACAACGATGTCGAGCTGGGAAAGGTGAAGTTGTGGGTCATGTGCTTCGTGCTGCATCTGGCCGAGGAGGGCTTTTCGCTCAGGTTGCTGTCGACGCTGCTAGACTCCGTTAACTACCGGAGGCTGGACGACATCCTGAGCCAGTCGAGCACGAGCGACGACTGCAACAGCGTGGAGCTGCTGCGCGTGTGCCTGGACGTGATGCTGTCCGTGTTCGTGAAGGACCAGACGGAGATGTCTCTGGAGCTGCAGGATAGGGTGCAGAAACTGCTCAAGTTCCACCCCGATCTGGAAATCAGGGGCAGGTGCGCGGACCTCGTCATGAAATTCGACATGAGCACGGAGAACATCGTGACCATGGTCACGGCAGAGGGCGAGCCGGAGCTGCAGGGGGTCGCGCTGAAGAGCATCTTGGCGCACAAGGAGTGCCTGCTCAGGCAGATGGAGCTCATGGACGTCATCCTCGGTCACGTCGTGAGGATGGGGTCCGCGAATCTGATCCTGACGCTGGAGATTCTGAGGGAGCTCGAGCTGAACCTCTTCGACGACAAGCACCTGAACGTCATCAGGAGCATGCTCGTGGCGCTCATGGGGAGGATCCTGCTCGAGTTCGACACGCTCCACGACAAGGAGGTGGTGGCTGGGAGGCTCGGGAACTTGGAGGAGAGCGACATGCATCTCAGTGAGTGGTGCATCCCCGCCATCAACGTCGTGGAGAAGCACACCTTCTTGCTGCAGGCGGTGAGCATGAACACACTGAACGAAGAGAAGCGGAGGCTGAGCGCGGGCATCGCGAACATGAGCTTCAGTGCGGCGGCCATGGCGCAGGCAGAGGAGGACGGGAGGAGGAAGAGCCTGGTGGCCGGCGCGAGCACCGTCGTTGCGAGCAAGAGACTGACGGAGACGCTCATGAAGCTGGCGCAGCACGACCACGCGGAGCCGGAGACATTGAAGAAGGTGTGCGGAATCTTCGTGTCGAGCATCAGGGAGGGAGAGCTGAGCGGGTTGAGCGGGCTCGTGGACGCCGTTTTGAAGTGCCAGGAGCCAGAGATGGGCGTGATATTGCTGCAGACGCTGGAGAGCGTCGAGATCCAGGACGAGGAGAGCGTGAAGCCGCTGCTGAAGATGATCATGGGGGACCCCAAGACCAGGGGCTTCTGCTTCAAGCCGCTCAACATCTTCCTGGAGAAGATGCGCGCCCAGGAAGAGTGCGAGTGGGTGCTGCCCAAGAGCTGGTCGGACTTGGTGGCCAAGGGCATGAAGGACAAGGTCATCGAGATGGCCTTCTTGATGAAGGAGTTGAGGGTGGGCGGGATGGTCTCAGGGAGCATGTTCAAGAAACTTGGGGACATGGGCGCGGAGGAGAGGACCACCTACACGGGCATCATGTTCGAGCCGGTGCCGGCCACCGAGCTGTAAGTGGGGTCGGGAAGGAGCGAAATGATAAAATGCCCATCTAACCAACGCGCGCGAACGCAGGTACGAGAAGGTGCACCTGGAGTTCAGGGACTCGACGGACCACCTCAACTACCACGAGCGGAGGAAGAGCGCGCTCATGAACAAGAGAAAGATCTTCAGGCACCTGGTGGTGGACGGGGTCGGGGGAGGGGGAGGGACCACGCCGAGGGGAGGGGCGAAGCAGCAGAACTACGCGACCATCTCCGAGGCGCTCGAGGAAGCCGAGGACGGCGACGAGATCCACGTCTACCCCAAGGCGGACGGGAGCAGCTACAAAGAGCGGGTCGTGGTTGACAAGAACGTGCACATCAAGGGCATGAAGAATGTGTTCGGGGAGGCGGAGGGGGCCGGACTGCTGGACGTGGTGGATGCGGACTCAGCGGGTGGCAGGGGCAGGTCCACGACGAGGAAGGGGAGCCAGTCGCCCAAGGCTGCTGGTCGAAAGAGCAGCAAGGGCAGGAGCAGCAGAGAGAGGCAGCTGACTGGTAACTCGATCTTGGATGCGGCGGCGAGCCAGGGGGTTCTCAAGGTAGAGCAGCAGAGCACGGGGAAGGTCCTGAACGACATGGTTCAGAACCTGAAGGACGAGCAGAGGCTGGACGAGGCGAGGGAGGAAAGGCAGGCGCACGAGGCCATGATGAAGAGCAAGGGGGAAAAGGTGGAGAAGAAGTACGTCGTGATTGAGTACAGCGACAGCACGGAGGAGGAGGCGGTGGTGCGCTCGTGCGCGCAGAACGTGAACTTGACCAACATCACCGTCCAGCACTCGGGACAGAACAGCCTGGCGTGCTTGTTCGTCGCGTTCGGGACGCTGACGTGCCAGCAGGTCAGGTGCTACAGCGAGGGGGGGGACGGGGTCTACGTGACGCAGGGAGGCCAGATGGTCGCCAAGCAGGGGTGCCACTTCGGGCCGTGCAAGAGGAACGGGCTGCTGGTGGAGGGCCTGTGCAGCAAGGTGGATGTCGTGGATTGCGAGGTCAGGGGCAATAGCCAGTGCGGGGTCAAGGCCATTGGGGGGGCGGAAGTGGTCCTTAAGAGGAACAGGATCAACGCGAACGACCTGCACGGGGTCAGCATCGGGACCAAGTGCCCCGCGGACCTGCTCCAGAACGCCTTCGAGCACAACGGGGAGATGCACCTGTTCATCAAGGCCAAGTGGTTTCTGGTTGACAAGGACATGATCAACGTCAGCAACAGCGACCAGGACGACGCAGAGAGCTGCAAGGTTTCTAGTAGACTCAACACCATCAAGAGCACGCAGACCTGGAGCAAGGGGAGGAGGTACGAGCGCGCGAGCGAAGCGAGCGCAAAGAAGGTGTTTCGAGCGAGGGGCGCTCCCCGATTCCGCCACAGAAGGGCTACTGTGGGCGAAGACGAGAAGACGAGACGCGACTCCTACTCACTCTACTTTGCACTCGCCTCGCTTCTGCAGGTACTCGCTACACGGGACGCAGGCCTTCATGGACGTGCTGGCCACGGACGACTGAGGAGGCAGGGCGGGAGGGGGGAGGGGGAGGGGGGGGGAGGGGGGGCGTGAACTGTTTGTTATTATAGTTGTTGTGATTCAATACGAGGCGGAGATTAGGTGGAGGTCGCGCCGCAGCCTAGCACGCCCATCGCTCCGTTCTCGTCGACGTCCCTGAGGCACTCCGTTATCGCCTTGTCGAGGCAGTCGGCGAAGTAGGCGGCGTCCTGCGGAGAGAAGCAGAGGGGGGGCTTGATGACCATCACAGAATCCTTCGCGCCGTCGATAGTGGTGAGCACGTGGTGGAAATCCTTCAGTCGCGACGCCACGAATGAGAGCTCCAGCGTGCCCTCGGGCGATGGGTCGCTGGGGGCGCGCACGTTGAGGAACTCGACGCCCAGAAACATTCCCCGCCCGCGCACGTCGCAGATCATGCGCGGGTGCTTATTGTGGAGGTCCCGGAGGAGGCCGAGAAGCAGAGCACCAGTCGTATCTGATACCGGCCGCAGCCGGTCAAGCTCGGACAGGGTGGCCAGCCCGGCAGCGCACGCAGCGGCGTTGCCACCGAACGTGTTGAAGTACTCCAGGCCCTCGTTCTCGAACGACTCCAGGACGTCCGCGCGCACGCAGCACGCAGACAGCGGAAAGCCGTTGCCCAGCGGCTTGCCGAGCGTCACGATGTCAGGGGAGGGGTAGCCCATGGTCTGGAAGCACGTGAACTCGCCCGTGCGGTAGCAGCACGACTGCAAAGAGAAGCGAGAGCAAAAGAAGAGATAGGTTGGGTGTGAGTGTGAAGACAACGTGGTTGGATGAAATGCCTGCAACTGCGAGCGCTCACCTGCACCTCGTCGTAGATGGCGAGCCCGCCGTCGGACCGGATCTTGGAGACGGCCGAGGACAGGTAGGAGGCGGGGGGGAGAACGACACCGGCCACGGACATGCCGCACTCGAACATCAGGGTGCTTGGGGACGGTGTGTACGCGGCGTCAAAAGCCGTGGAGGGGGAGGGGGTGGAGGAGGGGCAGGGCGTGGGCAGCCAGACCACTTGGGGCGAGCGAAGCGAGCGCAAAGAAGAATGTTAGAGGTAATGGTTCGGGTAATGGGTTGGGTTAGGGTGCGACGCACCTTGGGTGTCGGGAGGACAGTAGAGGGAGGAGTCATGGTGGCCGAGCTTCCGCAGCTTGTACGGGGACACGGAGAGGCACGACGTGGAGTGGCCGTGGTACGACATGGAGTACGTGTAAGTCGTGAAGGTCTTGCAGGACCGCTTGTGCTGCAGGTGCGCGCGCGCGATGCGCAGCGCCACGTCGTTGGACTCGGACCCCGCGTTCGTCAGGATGATCTTCCACGGGCCGCGCCCGTCGTCGTCGGCACCTCCCAGGCGGGCCGCGATCTGCTCCTTCAGCTCGTTGAAGGACGAGTGCAGGTACCTGCGCGAGCGAAAAGGGGGAGTTCGGGTGTTAAGTTGGGGAAGGGGGAAGGGGG
>BRYB01001760.1:0-11801 GCA_030267505.1 Tetraparma gracilis | reverse complement strand
AGGGGGGGGGGGGGTTAGTGGCGGCGGATAGAGATGGACAGCTTTTCGGGGTCCAAGCGGCCGGCCAATACAAAGACGGCTTTCGAGCTCCGCACAGCCGGCCTTTTTTTCGCTTCGCGCGCTCCTTCGCTCGCGCACGCTCCTTCGCTCGCGCGCCCTCCTTCGCTCGCGCGCCCTCCTTCGCTCGAGCGCTCCTTCGCTCGCGCTCGCTCCTTCGCTCTCGAACGCTTATTCGCCCTTGCACGCTCCTTCTCTCTCCTCCTTCGCTCTCGCTCTCCCCCTTCGCTCTCCCCCTTCGCCCTCCCACTTCGCCCTCTCCCTTCGCCCTCCCCCTTCGCCCTCCCCCTTCGCCCTCCCCCTTCGCCCTCTCCCTTCGCCCTCCCCCTTCGCCCCCCCCATCGCCCTTCGCTCCCGCGCGCTCTCACACGTTGGCCATGGCGTGCCCCTTGTGCAGGAGGTTGAGGAACTCGAACTTGTCGAGCGCCAAGAGAACGCAGTCCGTCTTGGCCTGGCAGGTGGCCGCCCTGCACGTGTTGTTGACGATGGCGATCTCCCCGAAGTACTTCCCGGGGCCGATCTGGAGCACCTTGAACTTGTTGACGTAGCTCCTGACGATGCCCCTCTTGCCGCCGCCCGGCTTGGGCCAGGAGTTCTTGGTGGACACGGTGATCTCCTTGAGCACGTCGATCTCGCCGTCGACGATGAAGTAGATGAAGTCCGGCAGGTCTCCCTGTTGGCAGACCACGGTGCCCGCCTTGACCTCCCTCCGCTCGAGCATGCTGCACACCCTCTCCAGCCGGCTCCTGCTCCAGTGCGAGAACAGGTTGACGCCCTTGAGCACCTGCGCGAGAAGAGCTTGGTGTAAGCTTCCGAGGACCCGAGGACACCATGTGCGACCTCGCCGGCAGTAGGGGGGGTTCGGGGGGTCTCCCCCCGACAGCTCTAGATTCTGCCCGCTTCCGCCGCAGAAGAGCAGCAACAGCAGCGGCGCCTTCTTCTTCGAGCGAGCCCATGAAAGACGGGCAGCCCCTTCTTCTTTGAGCGAGCCCAAGAGAGACGGATAGCAGCAGCGCCCTCTTCTTCGCGCGAGCCCATGAGAGACGAGTAGCAGCCCCTTCTTCTTCTTGCTCGCTTCGCTCGCGCTCGCCCATGAGAGACGAGTAGCAGCCCCTTCTTCTTCTTGTTCGCTTCGCTCGCGCCCCTCGATTCTGCCCCCCCCCGTAAAACCCTTCCCCCCCCCCACACCCACACTCGCGCTCGGTTATTCGCGCGCACCTTGTAGGCCTCCGTCCTGACGCTCTCTGAGTAGTTCTTGAGGATGGTGTCGTAGTCGCTCTTGTGCAGCACGAGCAGCTTGCACTTGGGCTGTGAGGAGCTCACGACGGTGGCCTGCCGGTACTCGTACTGGTCCGCGGTAAGCGCCCTCTCTCCGAAGCACTTGCCCACCCCCAGCTGGCCGACCTTCATGCCGAGCGAGTTCTTGTCGACGGTGGGCACCCCGGCGCCGCCCCTCTTGTAGATGGTGACCTCGCCCTCGATGATGATGTAGAAGGTGTAGCCGCGCTCCCCCTCCCTGATGATGATCTCGTCGGTGGCGATCTCGAAGTACTGCACCGCCTTGGCCAGCGCGGTGCACCTCCGCGGCCCCAGATGCCTCGCCATGTCCCAGTGCTGCCCCAGCCACGTGCGGATGAGGTCGATCTGAGCGGGCTCGCGCAGGTGGTTGTGCGTCTTGAACGCGGCCATGATCTCGCGGTTCCTGATGATGCCGCGCATGGACTTCCAGTCGCCGCTCTTGAGGATCCAAGACGGGAACAGGGACGTCTTCTTGTACTCGACGGGCCGGTTGAAGCAGCTGTGCACGGACTGGATCTTGAGCTTTTCCTGTTGTGTGGAGGGGGGGGGGGGGTAGGGAGGGGGGGGGGTAGGGAGGGGGGGGGGTTTAGAGAAAGAATGAGCGAGGCGATGGAGCATGGGGGGAGAAAGCCCGCTAACTCTCTCTCTCTCTCTCTCTCTCTCGCTCGCTCGCTCGCTCGCTCGCTCGCTCGCTCGCTCTGGCGCGGAAGGAGGGGCTTCCTCCCCGCCTCGCGCTTCCTCCGATACCACCCCTGGCTGTCACCCTTTGGTACCTCTCCCTCGTGCTCGCTTCGCTCGCTCCGATGCTACCCTGTCGCCCCTTCGCTAACTCTCCTTCCCTCTCCCTTTCCCTTGACCTCCCTCGCTTCGCTCGCCCGCCCGCCCGCCCGCTCGCTCGCTCGCTCTGGCTCACCTGGATTGGTTGGCCTGAGATGTCGGGGTCTGGAAAGTACTGCTCCCCGGCCGCCTTGCTGTAGGTCTGGATTGTGGCGTCGTCGATGGACTCGTCGTCGATCCACTCGTCCTCCCCGGCGGCCGCGCGGGAGGGGCTGAGCGGGCCGTCGAGGTGCAGGGGGGAGTGGGCAGAGAGGGCGGAGATGACAGAGTTCTGCTCTCCCAGGGAGGACATGGGCCCGAGGCCCAGGGAGTTGAGGGAGAGCGACTGCCCCCCGTCCAGGGACGTGTCGTCCTCCTCGTCGTCGTCGTCGTCGAACGTGGTCTGGGGCACGCCGCTTGCGTGCTTCTGCATGCCCCACGAGTCCACGGAGCCCAGGCTCTGCTCATCCCCCTCTGGGCGAGGAGAGCTCTCGGAGGGCTCCTCCGGCCAGGGGGCAGACTCGCTCCTGTACCGCACCGCTTCCGTTTTCCGGTGGTCGCCGGGGGGCAGATCCCCCGTGTATCCTCGGTGGATGATGGTTTGCCGCGTCATAGGAGTGGGGTGTGGGAGGTGGGGGGGAGCCAACGCGGCTGGAGAACGACGCCAACTCGCCAACTGACAGAGTACTTCTGGAGGAGGGACGTGCGTTGCCACTGTTACGGCGCTGCACCCATTTATTACTAAAACGCGGACGGTGCGATCTAGTTTGAGCCAGAATTAAAAATATAAAGAAACGCGCCCGAACGGCACCAGTTATTGCACGAAGAACCAAGAGCTCTGGTTCTACCCATTTCTGTTGCGGCGAGACCCCCCCCTAACACCCCCCCCCCTCTCTAACATGGACACGGACGAGTCGCCGGACACGGCCGACTCCCCCGTGCCTCCGCCCTCCTCCCCCCCCTCCGACCCCGCCTCGCCCCCGAATCCCCAACCCAACCCCCCCCCATCCGACCCCAACATGGCCATGAACTTCCTGGTCACCTCGCTGTCCTCCTCTGTCCATTCCTCGGTAGTGGCGACCATCCCGCCCATAATCGACGAGCTCGGGGAGGAGCTGCGCGACCTGGTTCGCGCCGAGGTGAAGAAGGCGCTGTCGCCCTCCTTCCTGTCCTCCCTGGTGGTGAAGGAGCTGAAGGAGGCCAGGGTGATTGACGACGAGGGCAACGCCATCCGCTCCAAGGGGAGCATGGACACGCATGCCGTGGAGGATGTGTGCCGCGCCGTGCTCGAGGCAGACCACGTGCCGGCTCGGAACGAGCTGACGATGGTGGCGGACCGCGTCAACGAGATCGAGAAGCGCGTTATCGACGACCTGCTCTTCGAAGAAGAAGGGGGAGGGGCGGGAGGAGGGGCGTCGGAGGAGCCAGAAACGACCGCTGCCGCCTCGCCCGAGCCTGTTGCCCCAGCTCCTGCCCCAGCTCCTGCTCCGGCTCCTGAGCCTGCCGCGCCCGAGCCTGCTGCTGCCTCGCCCAAGCTCCCGGAACCTGTACTGGAAGAGCTCGGGGAGGAGAAGAAAGAGGAACCCGCCGACGAGCCCACGCCGCTCCGCGAGCGCGGGGACGCGCGCGGGGAGAGCATGCTCCAGACCAACTCCGCCCCCCCCCAGCGGCAGCGCGGGGACGCGCGCGGGGAGAGCATGCTCCAGCCCAACTCCGCTCCCCCGGAGCAAGACGGGGACGCGCGCGGGGAGAGCGCTCCCCCGGAGCAAGACGAGCCGACGCCCCTGCGCCAGCGCGGTGACGGGCGCGGGGAGAGCATGCTCCAGACCAACTCCGCCCCCCCCCAGCGGCAGCGCGGGGACGCGCGCGGGGAGAGCATGCTGCAGGCCGCGCCCCTCCCCATCCCTGAGAATATGGCATCCCCGCCTGGCATCGTGGAATGGTCGTCGATCAAGGTGCGTATATCCGCCCCCGCCCCCCAGTCTTCTTGTTAGCCTAACCCCCCTCCCCCCTCCCAGGTCAAGTTCCACAAGTGGCTTGCGTCGGTGCGGACCGGCCGAAAGCGCACGCAGACGGACGACAGCACGCTGGACGCGGACGCGTACCAGAGCCGATCCCGCGCCTCCTTCTTCACCAAGGTCGTGATGGTGGCCGCACACCAGCACCGCGCGACGCTGGTGGAAGCGGCGGAGGCGGCTAAGAGCGACCCTTCCAAGGTGAGCGGAGCCGGCTAAGCAAGCGCGAGCGACGCGAGCGCTACAGAAAGAGGTTGTTGCTGCGCCCGCCCACTCTTCCCGCCGCTCTTTTAACCCAACCCCCCCCTACCCAAGGTGAATCTCGCCTCGCTCCCGTCAAGGAGGGACGTGAACAAGGGCTCGAAGGCCATGGAGCAACTGGAGAAGAAACTCGGAGACTTCGTAGAGAAGACCAACGACAGGTTGGACCGGCTTGAGGCGCTGTTCGAGGCGAAGGACTTGGAGGCCGTGGACAGGGTTTTGGAGGGGGTGGAGGAGAGGGAGAACGCAACGCCACCCGTTGAGTTGTTGAAGACGATGGCCGGGAAGCTCGTCGCGCTGGAGAAGAGGGCGGAGGCGGTGGAGGGAGGCATGTCGCAGCACAAGGAGGTGCTCGGGAAATTGAAGAAGGCCGTGGTCGACTCGGGCGCGGTGGTCGAGGGCTTGAAGAAGGCCGTGGACGCGGTGCCGAGCGTTGACCCGGACGCGGTGTCTGCGGGGACCTTGGAGGCGTCCATCCAGTTCCAGATCGAGGACCTGCACAGCAAGGTCGGGGTGGAGCTGGGCGAGTTAAGCGAGAAGTTGCAGGGCGAGCTGGAGGTACGTGCGAGCGCGAGCGAGCGCAAGAGAAGGAGTTGTTGGCGCTGTCGAGCGCGAGAAAAGGAGGCCGCCCCCCCGCTCCCACGAGCGAGCGCAAGAGAAGGAGTTGTTGGCGCTGTTGAGCGCGAGAAAAGGAGGCGCTCCCACGAGCGAGCGCGAGAGAAGGAGTTGTTGGCGCTGTTGAGCGACACGAGCGCGAGAAAAGGAGGTTGTCGGCACGCCCCCCCGCTCCCACGAGCGAGCGCAAGAGTAGGAATTGTTGGCGCACGAGCGAGCACACCCCCCCCCCTCCCACTCGCGTTGTCGGCGTCGGACGTTGACACGCAGCTGCCGCTAGCTCTCTTTGGGCTCGAATCGCTTTCCCTTAAGGCGCTAACACAAACTCCTTCGCCTGCCCCCCCCCCCCCCCCTACCTACGCAGAGTAACGTGTCCATGCTGAGCGCTGACGCGGACGCGCTGCGGGAGAAAATCGGGGAGCTGACGGCGACGCCGGTGGACTCGCTGGGCGAGGTGGCGGGCGACGCGTGCGGCTGGGTGAAGAGCCTCGCCGTCAGCCTCGAGAAGGTCGAGAAGAAGCAGGGCGGCATCGAGATCTTCGAGGGCATGCGCGGCACCCAGCTGTACGAGCAGCTCGGGAAGCTCCACAAGCTCGCGGCGGGGGCCATGGGGGAGCTGGGGGAGGACGTGCTGGGCGCCGCGGACGAGATGCGCAAGAAGTCGGCGGGGGGGAGGAAGATGCTCAAGGCGGTCGGGAAGGTCGCGGTGGCGCTGAACTTGATGCTGCAGGAGAGCGAGGAGGGGTACGTGGAGCAGGTGCTTGGACGGCTGGGCTACAAGAGGCCGCCGCCGAAAATTGGAGTCAAGAACATGAAGCACGGGCTGGAGCTGGCGCTCGAGGCCCTGGTCAAGTTCCTGGGCATGGGCGCGGTCACGGACAAGGTGGAGGCGGGGGTCGTTGGGTTGATGACCTTGGCGGAGAAGGTGGGGGGGAAGATCGGAAAGGAGGAAGTGCGGGAGGAGTACGTGCGACGCACCACATGAAGCGCCACATGAAGCGCCACATGAGTGCGAGCGAGCTCTGGGGGGCGCGCCACAACCGAGCGAAGCGAGGGAGCGGGGGGGGTGAGGGTGCATGCGCGAGCGAGCTCTGTAGGCCGCGTGTGAAGGCTTTACGGGCGGGGGGGCACCGAGCGAAGCGAGGGAGCGGGTGGGATGACGGGGCATGAGCGAGCGAGCTCTGGAGGCCGCGTGCGAAAGGTTTTACGTGCGGGGGGGCGACCGAGCGAAGCGAGGGGGCGGGGGGGATGACGGGGCATGCGCGAGCGAGCTCTGGAGGCCGCGTGTGAAGGCTTTACGGGCGGGGGGTCTCCCCCCGACAACCCTCTTGCTTGCCCGTTTCCGACGCAGAAGGACACGTCTTGGTTGCGCTCGCGCCCCCTCCAACCTCCGAGCGCAACAGCCCGCTTCCGCCGCAGAAGGACACTCGTCCGTTGCGCTCGCTTCGCTCGCCCGCTGCTGCCACCACCGTCTCTTGCTGCACTAACCCTCTGTTGCTCGCAGGTACTCGAGCTTGGAGTACTCCAACAACCTACAGGAGGTGCTGAGCAGGCAGATCATGGCCGCCCACGAGGAGGTCAAGAACTTCGAGGGGACCGTGAGGACCATGATCGCCGAGATCCAGGACGGCGAGAGCAGCAGGGAGGCGCTGGCCAAGATGTCGAGCTCCATGGACGAGATCCGAATCAAGTTCATGCGCGTTCAGGACGACGTGGGCAAGAAGGCGGACACCGACGAGATGTTCAGCCTCATCAACACGATGAGCGGGGACCTGAGGTCGAGCCTGAGCAAGACCCCGCAGATGAACAAGCTGCGGGATATCCTGAAGAAGAAGGCGGACGTGGCCGACGTGCAGAGGGTGCACGACGAGGTGGAGGCCATCGGCAACATGGGCAGCAGCCTGCCGCCCGCGCTCACGAGGTCGACGTGCCTGACGTGCAACCGGCCCCTCGGCAAGAGCGTCGGGCTCGGGGGGGGCGGGGGGGGGGAGGGGGGGGGGGACTGGAGGCGGCCGCCCACGAGCGTCGCCGAGCAGCACAGGCTGGGCAGCGAGGGGACGGGCATGGCGGGGAAGCAGGTCATGGTTCTCAACAAGGACGTGCCCATCAGCTCCCTGAAGAAGCTCAGCGACAGCAACAGCAGGTACGCGGCGAAGAGCGCAGCGCAGCGCGAATAGTGCGAAGAGAGAGGGCAGCAGCGAGCGCAAGAGGGCAGCAGCGAGCGCAAGAGTGCAGCGAGCGCAAGAGTGCAGCGAGCGCAAGAGTGCAGCGAGCGCAAGAGTGCAGCGAGCGCAAGAGTGCAGCGAATTGTCACTTCTGCGCTCGCGCAAAGAGCGCGCGAGCGCAGCGCAAATAGTTCGAAGAGTACAGCGAACGCGAAGAGGGCAGCGGGCGCGAAGAGTGCAGAGTGCAGCGAGCGCAGGAGTGCAGCAATTCGCAAAGAGCGCGCGAGCGCAGCGCAAATAGTGGGAAGAGTGCAGCGAGCGCAAGAGTGCAGCGAGCGCAAGAGTGCAGTGCAGCGAGCGCAGGAGTGCAGCAATTCGCAAAGAGCGCGCTCGCGCAAAAGGAGGAGGCGATCCCTTCGTTCGCGCACTCCTTCTCGTGCGCTCCTGACCCCTCCTCCTCCAACTCCCCCCCCCTCCCCCCCCCCCCCCCCACGCTCGCAGCCCCACCACGGTCGGCACGCTCATCGCCGACCCGCGCCGCCAGAAGATGAGCGTGGTCAAGAAGCACATGAGCTTCATGAACGACGAGGGGGTGCCCATGGTCGCGGGGGAGACGGGGCGGGTCGTGTCGAGGTACCCGGGCAGGATGCTGCCGCCGAAGATTGGTGTGAAGTAGTGCTGTGTTTCTTTATCAAAATGTACCTTGTCTATGGTCTTTGTATCCGCCTCACTTCGTCCCCCGAAAGCTTGATCTCCACCGCCTCCCCCCCGCTCTTGAACCTGCGGACCCCGTACTCCACGAAGCCGCACTCTTTCAGGAACACGTCGTCCCCCCCCCGCTCCCTCAGCCTCCCCCTCCTCTCCCCCACCCACCCCTCGTACCCCTCCTCCCCCCCCCCGTAGTCCAGCTCCACCACCGCCCTCCCCCCCGCCAGCATCCTCACGCGCATGTTCGCCGTCACCGGCAGCCCCAGCCCCTCCCTCACGAAGCCCTCCGCCCGCTCGATCGCCCGCATGTGCCCTGCGGTCGCCTCCACCCCGAACGCGAGGCGGCTGCGCAGGCACGGCGACGCGGCGTGCGCGTGGTTCGGCAGCCCGAGGAACGCAGCCAGCTCGCGCACCTCCGGCTTGGCGAGCCCCGCGAGCGGCTGCACCACTTGGAAGTCCCGCGCCGCGAGCAGGCCGACGCGCGTGGGGTCGGCCAGGTCGTCGGCGTTCGTGCCGTTGTACAGCACGAGCGGCCCCTGCGCGTCAGCGCCACCCCCGCCGCCCGCGAAGTCCAGCACCGCGGACAGCGACTCGTACAGCGCCGTCTTGCAGTGGAAGCAGCTCTGGCCCCGGTTCCTCACGTACTCTGGGTTGGCGCCCTCGGCGGTGCGGACCTCGGTGAGCGGCGCGCCGATGGCGCGCGCGACCTCCCGGGCGAGACGCAGCTGCGCCGAGGGCAGCGCGGCGGACACGCCGATCACCGCGCGCGAGGCGGCGGGGAAGGCCAGGGACACCAGCTTGAGCGCGAGGGAGGAGTCCACGCCGCCGGAGAAGGCCGTGAGGTGCGAGGCAGAGGGGGGGGCTGAGGAGAGCAGCGACGACACCAACAGGTCCACGGAGCGCTGCAGGGAGCGGGACATGGGGGGGGGGGGAGGTGGGGGGGAGGTGGGGGGGTGGCAGACGGGTGGAGTGGGGGGGTGGAGTGGGCGGCTTCAGCGTAGTGGGGTGCAGATGGGCGGGAGGGGCGACGAGCATGACTCAACCTATCGACGAGACCCAGCGTGAGCCATGAACACGCCGGTTATTGAGCCCAGGCCGCTGTCCCTGTCCTCGACGGCATCTCTCGTCCTGGCTGCGCTCCCCGCCCCCCGCCCCCTCTCCACTTGCGATCCGCCCGCAGGCTCAGCAAGAGCCGCAGCAGGAGCAGCCCTCCAGCCCGCATCCCGCAGCCCGCATCCCTCACCCTCAACCCGCCGCCGCCCCCCCACCCCCCCCCCCGCCCGCAGATGCTCGCGTCCCTCGCCCGGCCCCTGCGGCCGCCGCTCTCCCGCGCGCTGTCCTCCTCGTACCCCGCAGTGCCGCGCGACGCCATGATCACCTCCACCGTGGACGCCTCCCTCCCCCCCTCCCGCGCCATCGACATGCGCGCCGCGTTCGAGGTGGTGGGCGGCGACATTCAGAACCTGCGCTGCACCCTGGAGCCGGGGCAGATCCTGCGCACCGAGTCGGCGTCGATGCTCTACATGACGGACGGCGTGACCATGGAGACGTCCACGGGCGGCGGCATGGGCGAGGCGTTCAAGCGGTACATCGCGGGGTCGACGGCGTTCATCACCGACTTCAAATTCGAGGGGGAGGGACGGGGGGAGGTCACGCTCGGCCCGGACTTCCCCTCCAAGATCGAGCACGTGCAGCTCGGGGACTACGACAACGAGATCACGTGCGCCAAGGGCTCCATGCTGTACGTGCGACGCGAAGCGAGCGCGAGGAAGAGCGAGGGCCCGGGATTGCGGGGGGGGCGTGCGCGTCACAGGAGGGGCGAGCGCGAAGAAGAGCGAGGCCGCCCAATATACCGCCTGCGCGGAAGCGGGTCAAGTCGGGGCTGCCGGCTGCGCATGGGCGCTCCCACTAACTAGTCGCTCGCAGGTGCATGGGCGTGGACGTGGAGCTGACCGCGGCGCCCGTGAAGGACCTGAAAGCCGGCTTCTTCGGCGGCGAGGGCTTCATCCTGCAGAAGCTCACCACCTCCTCCCCCTACGGCGGCGCGTACATAACCGGCACCGGCGCGCTGCACCAGCTGGAGGTGCGGCCGGGGGAAAGCCTGCGCATCTCCACCGGCGCGCTCGTCGCGTTCACCAGCGCGACGCTCGAGTTCAACACCGAGATGCTGTCGGGCGTCAAGAACGTGCTGTTCGGGGGGGAGGGGCTGTTCCTCACCAAGATCACCAACGAGAGCGGGTGAGGAGCGGCCGATCGAAAAGACCATCTGCGGCAGAAGCGGGTTGCAGAGGGGGCTTTCGGGGGGACCCCCCGAACCCCCCCCCGCGGCCGGCGAGGTCGCTCGTGCACAATGGCTCACTCTTCCTTCGCGCTCGCAGGTACCCCGGCTTCGTGTGGGTGCAGGGGCTGGAGAGCGGCAAGTGAGTGCAGGCTGCGCGAGCGAGCGAAAGAGAAGGTTCCGCTGCTGCTTCCTTACCGTTGTCGGCGCCCCTAACTTTCCTCTGCGCAGGTTCGTGTCGGAGATCGGCAGGAGGGGCGGCTTCGCGGGCGGCGGCGGGGGGTTCGGCATGCCCATCATGATGGGCGGGATGGGCGGGGGGGGCGGGGAGGGGGCGGGGGCGGGGGAGGGGGCGGGGGAGGGAGGGGAGGGCGGAGAGGGGGGGGCTGAGGGCGCCATCACCGGGGACAGGAGCAACATGACCGGCGCCTCGGTCGCTGGGTCGGAGATGGGCGTCGGAGGGTCCGACGAGGCCTCCCTCTTCGGGGACGAGGCGCCCCCGCCCCTCGACGACGCGGGGTCAGGCTTCTCGAACGACCCGCCCCTCGACACCTTCGGGGACGACGGGACGTCCTTCGACGCCGGGGACGTCGGTGGAGGGGAGGAGGCCGGCGGAGGGGGCGGCGGCTTGTTCGACATGATCAGCGACATATTCAGCGAGGACTAAACTTACGAAGGGAAAACTGTTTACAGGCAACCAAGCGCAAAAGCAGGCGAGCGGTCGAGACAGAGCGCGTTAATGAAGAACGCGCCGAGCGAGGCAGCGAGTCGTCCTCCTCGCTCGCATGGTGTCTGTGAGAGAGGCCTGGTGTGGCACTGGTTATTCCCAAGCCAAGCACAACCGCAAAACCCCAACTCTAACAACCCGCCACTTCTTCACCCCACTCCTACCCCCCCTACCTGCTCCCCCTTTCAACCTTTTTTAGTGAAGTTCCCTCCCTCAGCCGTTCTCCGAACCGCCCCCCTCCCACCCCCCCCCCCCCTCGCCACAACCCTTTCCAAGCACCAAAACTAATTTCCCGCTCCCTCCGTCCCCCTCCCGCCCTCCTAGCCTCCCTCTCTCCCGCCCCCTTACCCTCTCCTTCCCTCTCCACCCCTCCTTCCCCCCCTCGGCTGTCCTCGCACCAAAACTCTCCCTGCCGTAAGACCCACCCATTCCCACAACCCTAATCAAAACCATGTTCCTGCGCAAGCGCACCTCCGACGACCACCTGATGGGCGAGGTGTACTCCTCGCTGCAGAAGACCATCCGCCGTGGCGACATCCCCGCGGCCTTGTATTGGTCGTCGCAGATCGGGCAGCCTTACCCGAACGCCCTCAGGAAGAGGCTATGCCAGAACGCGCTGGAGGACGCGTCCTCGCTCACCTTCGCCCTCCGCGTCCTGAACCACACGCCCAAGCAGCCCACCTTCGGCGACTTGGTGCCTTACGTCATCAGTCTTTGCGAGTTTCCAAAGACTCATAGTTCCGCCTGGCTCAACCGCTGCGCTGCCCAGGACGCGTTCGAGGGGCGCGTGGGCGTTCCCTACGACGCCGCGCCCGACTTCGAGACGATGGACGAGAAGACCTACGCCTCCCAGACCCTCC
>BRYB01001755.1:0-10114 GCA_030267505.1 Tetraparma gracilis | reverse complement strand
CCCCCCCCCCCCTCCTCACTCAGTCCGAGTCGTCCTCGTCGAAGTGGATGATGGGCGGCAGGAAGGCCCTGGGCGGGCTGCCCCCGCTCGCCTCGAGCGCCTCGCTCTCCGACTTCAGTCTCTCCCTCAAGCGCTCCTCCCTCTCCTCCTTGGCGTCCGCCTCCCTCTTCTCCTTCTTCAGGTGGTGCCCCGTGTCCTTGACCTTGTGCCTGATCTCCGGCCCGCGCCTGTAGTCGAAGTAGTTCTTGGTCGTCCTGTGCTCGTCGGCGTGGAAGCACTTGTACTTGACCGGCCTCCCGTACGTGGGCGCGTCCTGGTAATCCTCGTCGGAGTCCAGGCTGACGCCCCCCAGGCTGTCGTCGTCGTCCCCGCCGCCCAGCAGCGCGTTCTTCTTGTCCCTGTGCATCTTGTCCCCGCCCCTCTCCCTCAGGTACGCCCGCTTCTCCTTCTCCTCCATGAGGTCGACCTCCCGCTGCCTGCTGAACCCGGCCCACTCGTCCTCGCTGCCGACCTTCACGCGCGTGAGCGCCGTCTTCCTGAAGACGTTCTTGAACCTCTGCTCCGGCAGCTCCGCGATGGATTTCGGGTCGATCTTCGCCTCCTTTTCCTTCTTCTTGTTCAAATTGGCGGTCTTCCGGTGGGTCTTGCGGGCCTCCCTCTCCGGCGTGCCGTGCGCGACGGTGCGTTTCTCGGCCACGCCAGGAGACGCCGCCCTCGGCGACCTTGCAGCGGTGGGGCGCTTCTTCCTCCCCTTCGCCTCCCTCGCCTCCTTCGCATCCTTGATCTTCAAACTGGGCAGAGCCCCTCCCTCCGCCTCCTCGCCCACCTTCTTCTCCTCGGTCATCTCCGCGGGCAAGTCGACAAAAACCTTGGCGGCCGCGTGCTCCTTTGCCTCGGCTTCCGCCTCGGCCTCGGCCACGCCGCCAATGAGGTCCTGGTCCCCCGCCTCCAAGTTCCAGACCTGGGAGGTCTCGTCGGCCTCCTCGACTCCGGGCTCGGGCATGTCGGCGAGCGCCGCCTTGAGCTCCGGCGTCTTGGGGGTCTTGGGCCTGTCGGGGATCGGGGACTCGGGCGTTCTCGCCCGCTCCTGCGAGACCTCCGAGGCGGGAGTGGCCGACCTGTCCTCAACCTCGATCTCCTTGAAGGTGACGGGCGGCGGCGAGTCGTGGCCCGGCGGCGCCTTGGGCTCGAGGTTGGGCGTGATGGGCCTCACGGCGTCGACGAGGTTTGTGCCCTCGCTCTTGTCCAGTGAGCCGTCCTCGATGGACTCGATGGACCGGGCCGCCTCCTCAACCCCACCCTCCTTCTTCTCCTCCCCCTCCTTCTCCTCGCCCCTTTCCAGGCTGCTCGCGCTGTCGAACCTGAAGCTGCTCATGGCCCGCCCCGCCCGGACGCTGTCCGCCTTCTCCACGCCGTCGCTGTTCCGCCTTGCGCGTTCGGCCTGCTCCTTGCCCTCCTCAAGTTCGGCGTTGGCCTTCGTGATCGCCTCCGTCCTCTTCTTCTTGACCTCGTCCAACCAATCCTGATCGCCCGTCGCCAGCGCAGCCGGCGAGGAGGCCGTCCTGCCCCACTCGAACTTCTTCATCTTCTCCTCCTCCGGCTCCTCCTCCTCCTCCGGCTCCTCATCTTCCCCGATATTGGCCCCGAAGCTCTGGCTGAGCTTCAGCTCCTCCATGTACCCGACGTCGGGGGGCTCGAACATCTCGCTCGCGACGGTCGTGTCGTCGTCCCCCGCAAAGGTGCCCACGCTCTCCTCCTCGCTCTTGACGGACAGATTCACCGACGGCTTCTCAGCCAGCTTCTCCGCCAGCGCCCTCATCTCCTCCAGCCGCCTCAGCTCGTCCCGCTGCCTCTTCTCCTTTGCCAGCTCCACCCACTTGTCCTTCCGCAGCGTCTTTCTCGCGTCGACGACCGCGTCCTTCTTCTCGCCCTCCATGACCAGCCCCCCCCCATCCCCGCTCTTGCCCCACGCAACCCTCTCCGCCCCCTCGACCTCGTCCGCGAACTTCTCCTCCAGGAAGAATTGGTGCCCTCCCTTGAGGATGGTAGCCGCGGGCGGCCTGTCCCCGTACGCGGTCTTGCTCGCGATGTCCTTGGCCTCCTCCAGCCTGCTCCTCAGAATCGAGTTCTTGAACTCCACGAGCTTCTCCTCCATATCGCTCTCCGCGAGCTTCTGCTGGAACGACTTGAGCGCGTCCTGGACTGCGACCTCCGACTCGAGGAATCCCTGCTGGTTGCGGCTCTTCTTGAGGCTGTCGAAGTAGTCCACCGCGAGCGTGTTGGCGATCACGGGCGACCCTCCGCCGCGCGACTGGGCGAGGTAGCTCGCCGAGTCGACGCGCGTCAGCTCGCCGTCGGGCGACGACGCCCTGCTCCCTGCTCCGTTCTTCACCGTGACTTTGCCGTCGCCGACCGCTTGCACGATTTCGTCGTCCTCCTCCTCCTCCTCCTCCTCCTCCCCCCCCTCCTGCTCCCGCTCGAAAACAAAGGCCGGGCCCTCGTTCTTGAGCTTCTCCAAGTCCTCCTTCAGGTCCCCGTCCTGCAGCTTGTCGAAGAACTCCTCCAGGCCGACCTCGTCTCCAAGTCCAACGCCGAACCTGCAGGCGAAGGTGAGGGGCTTGTGTAATTCGCGCTGTTTGTGAGTTTGCTGCTTACCTGTCGCCGCTGGCCCAGTCATCGCCTCCATCTTCGCCGACGTCCACGCCATCGTCGAGCTCGATGTGCTCCCCGAAGAGCTCCCCCGCGCCCTCGTCGTCGAGCAGCAGGGCGTAGGCAGCCTCGGTGGCCTCGCTCATGTTGCGCAGCTCGAAGTTGCGCCACGCCTTGATCCGATCCGTCTCCGACAATGCCGCAGTGGGCAGGTTCATGGGGCTGCTCACCGGTCGGATGACATCTTCGTCCGTCCCAGCCTTGCCGACCCCGACGATTGCGAGCCCGCCCCCGCTCCTGACCCAAGCTCCCGTGTCCCTGACCATGTTCTCTCCGGCCGTCTGCGCCCGGAGAACGTCCTGCGTCTCCCCGACCACCTTGCCGTCCTCATCGAACGAGAGGACCTCCCCGTACCTGCAAGCGAGCGAGCAAATAGAAAGAAGGGTGAGACCAGGAAGCGAGCGAAGAGAAAACGCGAAGCGAAAGCGCGAAGAGCAAGCGGAAGCGGATGCGCGAAGAGAAAGCGCAATTAACAGCTCTAGTCGGAGCAGCCCTTCTTTTAGCGGGTGGCGAAGCGGGGGGGTTGTCGGGTTGAGCCCGCCGCGTCGCTGCAGTGGGAGCGGGCAGAATCTCGGGCTGGAGGGGGCGCGAGCGAAGCGAGCAAGAAGGAGAATGCGCTGCTGCTCTTCTTCGGCAGAAGCGGGCAGAATCTAGGGTTGTCGGGGGGAGACCCCCCGAACCCCCCCCGCGCCCTCGCTTCGCTCGGTCGCCCCCCTCGCCCGTAAAACCCTTCGCACTCGGCCCCCAGAGCTCGCTCGCACTGGTGCCGGCGAGGCTGGGGTGGCGCTCGCTCAGCTGCTTCGCTCGCTCGCTCGCTCGCGCACGTACGCCTTGCCCTCCTCATCGAAGAGCATCTGGGTCGGCACGGCTGCCGGGGTGTTGAGCTTGTTGCGCGCCTCGTCGTAGACCATGTAAACGTAGCCTTCGCCGTCACTGCTGCGGACCATCCGGACCCCCGAGCTCTCGCTGAGCCTGACGTTTCCGACGTTGCTGGACCCTGGTCTCGTCCTGCCGCCGCCGCCGGTGCTCAGCCCTCCCGACATACCCGTCGTGGGGCGGCTGTTGGGGTCGCCGAGGCTGGAGATGGTGTTCCAGGAGCTCGCGGTGTTCATCCTGGACTGCACCACCCTCAAAGAAGAGCTGGTGTTCGGGCGAGTAGAGCCGGGGGTCGAGGCGGGCGCGTCGGACAGCTTGGGGAAGATATTGGGCTTCCCGAAGTGGTGCGAGTGGGCGTTCTCGAGCTTCATCTCCACGACGTCCTTCTGCTTCAGCGCGAGAGCCGGAGAAGGCTCAATATCCGAGCCGGTGGCGTACTTGTGCTTGAGACCCGACGGACCGACGTGCATAGACCCCTTAAGCTTCTTCTCCCGCTTCTTCTCCTTCTCCTCGGCCGCGTCCACCCCGCCCTTCTGGCTGCCCTCGATCACGCTCATAATGGTGCTCACGATGTCGTCCACGGACTCGTCGCACTCGACGTCCTCCCCCTCCCCCCTCCACGACGTCCTGCTGGTGACCGACCCGACGAACGAGTTGTCGTCCGCCACATCGCCGTCGCCGATCGACTCGTTGGACATGAGGGACACCGAGGCTGATATATTGGTGATTCCGACGCTGCTCTCCAGGCTCGGAGAGTTCTCAATCAACCCCATGTCGCCGGCCTCGACCTCAACCTCGAGCTTCGCGCGGCTGGGCCGGCGCTCGCCGAGGACGGTGGAGGAGGAGCCCCTCACAAACAGCTTCGACTGGGACCTGCGCTTCTTCTGGGACTCCAGCGAGCGCGTCGAGGTGCGCTCGCTCACGGTGCTGCGGAGGGAGCCACGCCTCGACACGGACCTCGACTTGGGCTGGGGGTCGGGAAGGCCCAAGATCTTCACCCTGCCCGCGCCGACCGCCACCTCTCCAACGCGCTCCTCCTTCATCTCCTCCGGCTCGGCCGCAACCTTCTCCTCAACGGACTCAGGCTCGGGCTGAGGGTCGAAGCCGTTCTTCTTCAAGGGGTAGTGCTGGTACATGCCGACCACGTCGGGGTTGGAGAGGGGGCCCTTGTAGACGGCAGCCTCGAGCGGGGACTTGTCGTAGTGCAGCACCACGGCCTGCTTCTCCTTGATCTCGAGCTTCCTCTGCGACTCCTGCCGCATGTCGCTCACCGTCCGGGGACGGGCGCGGATCATCGAACCGCGGACCCTCGAGCTCTCCCGGTCGATCGAGGTGTTCGTTCTCGGCCGAGAGGCGAAGAACCCGCTCTTCTTCTCGGTCTCCTTGAGCTCCTCCTGCTCGGCAGCAGAAATTGGCAGAGCCCCCGGCGTGTTGTGGCTGTGGTGGGAGGAGACCACGGAGGACTCGTCCCCATCCGTCGTCTGTAAAGCGCCACCGAACGAGACGGATGCAGTTTCCTGAGACCGAGCGTCGGCGGCACCGACTGGGACTGTGGACTGGGACTCCTTGGAGGACGCGACCGACGGATCGTCCGCCAAAAGCTCGACGGCAGAGGCAGCGGCAGCAGGCGCGGGCGCCTTCGCCTCCTTCTTCTGGACCGAGCGCTTGGGCGCGGCCGGGGTCTCGTCGTCGGACTCGTGAGGGCAGCGGGGCGTGTGGTCGTCCTCGTGGTCGGAGTCGGACAGAGACGGCCCCGCGGAGACATCCGCGAGGTCGACCGGTGGCGGCAAGGCCACCGCGCCGGCGCCGTGCTTCTGGTTCAGTAGCGCCTGAGCGTGCCCGATGAGCATGAACTGGTCGTTGCTCTTCAGCCGGATGCTCTCCATGTTGGCCCGCTTCCTCCGCGCCTCCCCGAGCGTGCCCAAGAACTTCTCGGTGCTCGTCTTCTCGTCATCCATGCTGATGCTCACGCCGATGTTCTTCTCCATCTTCCTCGAGTCCTCGTCCGGGATGGCGTCGAGCACCTGAGAGGCGTGGGGGAGGGTGAGAAGGGGAAGGGGAAGGGGATGGGGAAGGGGAGAAAATCGTTGCATTCTCACCTCCGACTTGATGTAGGGCGTAGTGACCGACGCCTTCCAAGCGCCGTCGAGCGTATCGTCCTCCTCCCACTCGTCGTCGTCGAAGTCTTCGTCGAGCTCCAGCTGGACCTGAGCGAGCGCAAAGCGGGGGTTAGCGCGAATTAAGGGGTAGCTGGATCGCGCGCGATTGCTCACATCCGCGCGCTCCTCGCTCTCCGCGACGGGCTTCTCCTTGAGAGCGGCAACCTTCTCGCCCCTCGAGTTCGTGATGATGATCCTGCCAATGTTGGCGTAGCTGTACTCTTCCTTCACCGTGAGCTCGCCGTCCTCGTCATCGTCGCCCTGCGGCTTGTTGTGAGCGTTCTTCTGCTCCTCGGCCCGCGTTTCCTGCACCTTGGTGATCTTGGCGTTCCTCTTCCTGATGAACTTGCGCATGGTGTGGCAGTCCCGCGACTCGTAGAACTGCGAGTCGGACGTGATCTTCTTGTCGTTGGACTTGCCCATCTCGCGCCGCTTCTGGCTGATGCGCATGAAGTCGGCCTGCACGGACGAAGTGCGACGCCTCAGCTTGGGCGGGGAGTCCTCCTTGGGCGGCTCGAAGCCCACGGAAGCGAGCTTGGCGGCCTGCTTCTCCTTCTTGATGCGCTCCTCCTCCTTGGCCTCATCTTCCTCCTGGGTCTTACGCCGGGCTTCCTCCTTCAGCACCCGCCGGTGGCGACCGCGCTCGCGCTTGAACAGGATGCTCAGGGCCTGGTCGTACCTGGAAGGGGGGGGGGGGAGGGGGGGGGTGGGGGGGGGTTAGTGTGAAGCCTAAAAACAACGAAACTCCGTCCGTCTCCTCCTCGGGTGCACTCACATTTGCTGGAGCTCGTCGGTCTCCGTCTCGATGCGCTTCTTGGCAGGAGAGTCCGCCTTCTGCTTGAACTCGTTGACGAACGCGTTGTTGGACGGCTGGCGGCCAGCGGCGGCAAGCAACATCGGATTGGTCGGAGACGCCTCCTCCTCCTCGTCCTCGGCGTCGAAGCCGAGCTCGCCTTCGTCCGATTCCTCGGCCTCGGGAGGCGTGACCACACTGTCGTCGTCCGGGGGCGAAGTGGGGGGAGGGGAGGAGGGAGAGGCAGCAGACTGGAGGTCGTTGGAAGGCACGGAGCCGTACTGCATCGAGTCCAGCGACTCAATCGACTCGAAGCGGGTGTTCGCGTCGCGGCCCGAGGCCGAAGTCTCAGAGGCTGCAACGGAAGCAGCGTCCGCGGTGGACACCAGGAGCTCGTCCTGGGTGACGCCGAGAGCCGTAGCGTTGTGAAGCGTCTTCGAAAGCTCCTCCTTCGCAGCCTCAACCACCTCGGGAGACGCCGACGTCCTCATCGCCTTCCTCAGGTCGTTCTTCGCACGGTTCACCTCGTCCACGGCAGATTCCAGCACGGCGGTAGACTGCGTAGAGATCGTGTTGTCGTCCATGTGGGGGGGGGTGGGGGAGGGCGGCGGAATCTTGTCCACGACGGCCACCACGGGCGAGGCGGAGGAAGGGGGAGCGGGGGCGGGGGCGAGGGCGGGGGCAGGGGCGGGGGCGGGGGAGGAGGGGAGAGAGACAGGGGCCACGTCGATGCTCGGCTGCGGCGTCATGAAATCGTCGGCAGGAAGCATATCCATCGAAGACTCCTCGTTGAAGCGAGTCACCGAGCCGAAGTCGTCGTCCACGGGAGGCAGGGCCGAAGCATCGACGGCATCGGAAACTTCCTCCTGTTTCTTCGGAGGAGAAGATAACGAAGCAACCGCATCGGACGCAAAGTCAGCCAGGGCGCCCTCCATCGCATTCACGTGCTGCTCCAACTCAGACGGCACCGGCGGCGCGGACGGCGCCGACGGAGGAGCAGTAACCTCGGGCGCCTTGTCGACGCTGCTGTCGTCGGGCGCGGAAGCAGCCTCGACCTCCACGGGAGCGTCATCGGCGACAGCCGCGACCTCCACGGGAGCCGCATCGGCGGCAGCCTTGGCCTCAGCCGCGTCGATCTTGGCCTGCTTCTTCCTGGCAGCCTCGGCGGCCTCTTCAGCCTCGGCATTCGCCCTGAGCTCGTTGGCCTGAGCCTGGGCCTGAGCAAGGACGTCCTCGGCCGTCTCAACCGGCGAAGCCCTGCCGCTCTCCGACTGGTTCCCGGAGTGGCGCCTGTGAATCTTGCCGTGCTTCCCCTTCTCCTTCTTGACGCCCGGCATGGCGCACTTGTACTCGAACGGCTCGGCGTCCTCAGGAGCGATGAGCTTCGCCGTGTACACGACGTCCTGGATCTGGGAGGCCACGCTCCTCGACTCCTGGTTCTTCGTCTTGGCCTCCTGGTCCACGCGCTTCTTCTCGATCTCGTAATCCGTGATGGCGGTCTGGAGCTGGTCGAGCATGCCGAAGTTGGACGTCACGGTGTCGTCCATGACCCTATCCGCATCGGCCCGGTTCTTCTCAGCGGTCGCGACCTTGTCCTCGGCCTTGTCCAAGGCTCGGCACGCAGACGCGTGCTTCTTTGCGAGGTCGGCGACGCGATCGCGCACGACGGCAATCTTCTCGAGCAGCTCGTCGGCCGTCATGTACTGGGGCTCCTTGGGGGCCTCCTAAGAGCGCAACGAGTGAGTGAGCGGCGTGGTTTGGGAGGTGGGTGGGGTGGGGTGGGGTGGGGTATGGGTTGACGTACCTCCTCGCCCTTCTTCTTGCGCGGCGGCGGCGGCGGGGCCTTCTTCGTCGGAGACTTTTTGCCCTTCTTCTTCTGGTTGGGGTTCGCCTTGGCAGCGACCTTCGCCCGGGCGGCGTCCTCGGCCTCCTGCTTCAAGCGCGCCTTCTCCTCCTCCTCCTCGAGCGCGACGCGCTTCACCAAGAGCTTCTCCAGGTAACCAAGCTCCGTGCTCGCCTCGGCCGACGCCTTCTCGTTGCTTTCGATGGCACGCTCGAAGCGCCGAACGCCGGCACGGCCTTCCCGCAGGCTCTGCATTGACCCCGCGTCCACCTCGCTCTTCTCCACCGACATCTTCTGCAGCCCAGAGCCCGTCTCGAAGGCGGACTTGCGCACCACGTCGATGGCCTCCGTGAGCTGCCCGCTCTTCTTCTTGAGCTCCCTCGCGGCCAGCTCGTACAGCACACGGCGCTGGTCCAGCGACCGGGCCTCGTGCAGCAGGGCCGTGTAGGCCCGCTTCCGGTCCCACCAGCCAGTCGGGAGCATGTCCTGCTCGGCTTGGGAGTGGCCCACGGCGCCGCTGCTCGCCGTGTTCTCGAGCGAGATGAAGCCCTCGACAAGGGAGGCGTACGGAACGGTCGAGACCAGGTTCTGAATGAACAGGTCCGTCTCCACGTCCTGGCCGATGTGGCGGGCCTTGGCCAGCTCGTTGCTCGTGGACAGCATGCCCATGTTGGGCGACACGGTGACGATGGCGTCCTCCGGCATGATGCAGCCGCCCACGGAGCCGCGCCGGTTGGGGCTGCTGTCGCCGGCCTGCTCGCTCTTGAGCTTGAGCTCGAAGGAGGGCGCGGCAGGCTCAGCATGGCTCATGAGGGAGGCGCGCTGCTGCTCCTTGCGCTTCTCGAGGTGGTGCTTGAGGTCGCCCGTCTGCACGACCTGCACCTCAGCCTGGGCGGACCCGTGCAACTTCTTGTAGTTGGAGCGGATCTCGCGCTCGAACGCGTTCCTGATGAGGGTGGAATCGCGCGCCATCCTTTCTTGGGTGATCTCGCACTGGTGCTTTATCTCCTTCTCGGCCTCCTCGATGATCTGGACGAGCGCTCGGTGCGCCACGGACTCGCGGAGGGCGCCCTTCGCCTGTCCCCGGGCTCCGCCGGAGTGCTCGGCGCTCCACTGCGCGCACCACAGAGCAGCGCAGCGTTTGCGGCGCTGTTGGGGTTGGTGGGTTAGGGGAGGGGGGGGGGGGGNGGGGGGGGGGTTACCTTGGTGAACTCCGTCTTGCCGACCAAGCGCGCGTCGCCGATGATCTCCTTGCCAACGCGGATGACATCATCGTCGCTGTCGCTGTCGTCGCCGGGGAGCGGCGTCGCGCTGCGGCTGTCGGGCTTCTTGCCCTTCGTGCTCTTGTTGAGGTTGCCGGAGGAGGGCTGGGAGGAGGACATGGCGCCGTCGTTCGGGTCGCTCGCCGCGTTCGACGCGCCGGCGCGGGACAGCTTGTCGGTGAACATCCACGCCACGGTCTCGAAGTGGCGCGCCACCCGGTCCTGCTGGCCGTCGTCGGCCGAGTCCACGCTGCGCTGGGAGCGCTCGATGAAGGCGCGGATCTTGGTGAAGTTGAGGGACGTCTGGAACGTCATCACGCCCTTCACGATGTCGTCCATCGACGCGGAGGACTCCCCGGCGAACTCCTCCAGGATGCGGTCCATGGTGGACGACGACACCGTGGAGGACGAGGCGGGGGGGGGGGGAACGGCGGGGTCGCCGGAGGGGTCGCCGGAGGGACGGGGGGAGGTC